>CAAKHC010003652.1:0-25008 GCA_901007825.1 Macroramphosus scolopax | reverse complement strand
CCCCCCCCCCCCCCCCTAAAAAAAAAAATTTTTTTTTAAATTTTTTTTTTTTTCCCCCCCCCCCCCCCCCCAATACAGTCATATAAAGGATCACATAGAGCAGGAATATTCTTGTGTAATGAGCATGTTTTATGCAGACTGGACGCCGAGTTTATAATCAGATCACATTCTCGTGAAGCGTCTCAAGTTGCAAATTCTCTTAGAATTTTACTTATTTTTAAATCATATTTATTACATTTTGAATGGAAACTGTCCTGCAACAATAGGTCATGACAGATACTGTGCATTCGCCACAATGCAAAGTGTTGTACATTGATTTCATTAACCCTGAGCTGCTCCGGCTGCTAACTCCTGATGTTCACATGCTTGCATCACTATTTAAGCTAACAAACAAGCCCGCTAGCAGGCTATCAGTAACTAGCTTTAGCTCCGGATGCTAATGTGATGTAGAGAAGGCTACTAATGGTAGGTCAGCGATACCAAAGGGGATAAAGGAGCAGTTCTACGATGTATAAACCCCTGACGGCCAGGCAGCATGCAGCCAGTCAATGGAAGTCTTTACCTTGAATAATTCAAACGATCCGTTTCTTTATTTAAACTTCTTTGCTGAACAATTCTGGTGTGCGCAATAAAGCTTAGCTATTTTGAAGATGGCGACAGGAGGTACGGCGACAAATGAGGACCTTTCCGGTGAGGGGAGAGTCGACAATCTTGTTGTGATAATTGCTTTTTGAGCTTCCCTAACACACTTTTTTGTCATAATATATTAGTGGAATATGGTTTGTTATGATATAGTAAAAGAGGAACACGATGTCTTTTCTGGTTGTCGCATCACAAGCGGAAGTAGTTCAGTAACGTTGGAGCACAGCTGAACTACAATGTAAACACCTGCAATGACTTGAATTACTGTTTGGTTACATAAATATAAAGGTGTCGCTGCTGGGACAGCTTTTAAAAGAAAAGGATATAGATGTAAATACATTGCTATCTTTGGGGGGCTAGTGGACCTCCACCAAGTCGCATGTCACTTTTGAATCAGCTTTTTATTAGAATCCACAGGAAATCTTTTACAGTAATACATTCTTTATAGATACATCCAGTATATCTAGAGATATATGTGAAAATATAAAATAATCCATCTCACAGTTCCTGGATCTGATGAAAATGTGTTCAACATTCACAATTGCAGACAACCATGGATGCATTAACCCACTCAAAGTTTTCCAAGGGGAAATGATGAACACATTTCTAATTACAATACAATATATGTTTTGGTACTCAACCTGATTTAGAAAACTCAAAGCATGTGAATGATAACTAGTGCAAGAACAGTCTAACGTAATGACTAGATTCTATAAGTTTCTATTATATAAATACATTTAATAATCTGTAATCGAACTGGCAACCACAATTTGTTGAGTCTAATAATTACAAGTGTGTGAGAAGAGGGTGATTTGAAAATAACTTTATTGTCCATAAGAAATTACAGTGAAAAGAACAGTACATATCACTGCTTACTTTCTGTTTCTCACTATCAAGTCACAAGGTCTGCACTGCTGACATTTCTGCAGGAAGAATCCTCTATACTTGCTGTGTAGCTATGTATCTTTAAATGCCGTATGGAGTATAGGGATATAGATTTGCTGTAGAGGTAATAAATGTTCTAACATTTAAGAGCATTTATATTTGTAATACTTAACATACTCGTGCATTCATTTTACAAACCCCTAAAATTCTGCAGTGAGAACACAAGCTTCCACATTATGGAAAGAAAGAATATAGGCATTAATTTGTCTTCCGCCATAATTTAAAAAGAGTCAAAAACAATTTCTCATTTTCATAAGTAACAGTAGAACTGAAAGCTTCGAACCAAGCTTCACAAGTATAACAGACCCTCTTAGCTCTCTGCATCTGTTTCTATTAGGCAGGCAGAGGCCTTCAGTATGATTAAGAACTTTAAATATCGAAGGCCAGCTAAGAAAAAACAGCGGATTTCCAACATGGTCACAGTTTTATCAACGAAAGCCTACTCAAAACGTAAAAAAAACAAATTAAAGCACTTATTTATATATGGACACTTGACAAATTCAAGTTTTTTTTTTTTTTATTTCCGCCTGTCATCTGTCCAAGTCACACAGCTTGTTTCCTCAGTGCCCAAGAAGCCCAGTGCCTGCAGAGACAAACAGTAATGATGACGTAACCAACAACTCATGTCAGCAACCATTAAGGACTGCGCCAAGAGAGTATAAAAATAACATTAATCGTCTTTCATTAATAACTTCATTAGTAATCAATGACGATAAGGAAAGGAGTCGTCCTGCAGCATCTGAAATCATTTTCCACATTTCTTTAGAAGTGTACATGAAAAAGGCAGAATGCTCACCTTTAAATCCCTCCTCAGGCATTCTCACTGAAGTGTGCAGAAGACAATGTTAGAAAACAGTTTTAGGATCCTGCTCTCTCTATCGAGGGAAATACAAACTATACTGGAACTAATGATACCACCACTCACCTTGATAGACATCATCCATGGCAGCGTAGTCGGCTATCGGCTCATCAGCCTGAAACAACACAATGGCATGAAGTATTTGTACACAAACGGGTCTGGAAATCATCATGATCTGAAATCAAGTTGAAGGTGAGACACCTCTGAAAAAATGAGCTCAAGAGCTCGTCAATTTTGAGGTTTTGAGCTATTTTGTTCATCATGTATTCAAAACTCAATAGAAGTGGTTGGTGGTTTTTTAGGTCCCAGTCACCCTCCGTGGAATGATACGGCTTTGTCGCTTTGTCTTAAGTCGATGAAAATTCGTGGTGGTGCCAGCTTGGCTTTGAGTGCGGTCTGACGGCTGCTGTCAGTCCTCCTGGCCGGTGAGCACTCTGCTAACAAATATGAGCTTATCTCAAAACCTAAAATTGTAATAATTTTTGGAGGGTTAAGAAAAATGTTCATGTGTTTACATTCACAATTGCTTGGATCAATATGCTTTGTGTGTTTAATCAGTAACGTGATGAAAAACTTGTTTTTTCTCATGTGTTCTACAAGAGTTTCCTCATAAGAATCTCCACTTCAGCAGCTCTCGCAGACACCTTCCAAGTTTTATCGGTTTTTATAGTTTGTTCATTTATTATTTATAGCATTGTACTAGCGATAATAGATTGTGTGGATATATTATTTCCTGCTTTACAGAGTGATAAAAAGTGATATCCAAAATGATTTATGTCATACGTAATTACAAAGTAATGTATATTTAGATATAAAATATTAGGAACGTATAAATAAACAATTAAACTTATTAATAGATAAATAATAGTCTTAATATAAGTAATAATGTTTTCATGTTGATATCTATTAGTTATAATTTTGACCTGATTCCCCTGATGTGTCTCTCCTTCAAATGGCAGGGATTCATATACTGTAGTGCACTTTGTAATGTACCTTTAGACAGATGATGCTCTCTGGGATGACGCCTAGACTGCCCAGTGTGGCTGCGTCATCCGTCAGACTTTTTCCATCAATGGAGAGGTTCTGGTCAAAGGGAGCCACGGAGAACGCGTGCATAATCTGCAGGGTCACAATCACGGCAATTTACCTTTGCGAATACAGATTATTCATCAGAGAGTTCAAAAACTATTTCGCACAATGTTTAACAATCAGTTTCGGGTTGATTGTGTCCTAGTGCGATAAATGTGATAATTATCGATCCTACATTATGTGATCGTATTTCATCATGCCATCCTTAGTTATGACCTTGTGGGCTCCTACCTGAATTTTCAGCTCTTTAAGGGTCTGATTAGCAGAAACAATAAGGGCCTTCTCGCCCCTGAGTTTCCTGTGCCGGGTGCTTCTCCTGATTCCATCTAGTTTGCTCACATTGGCTGCAGGAACAGCAACTGCTGCTGCTTGGATGCTGCTCTCAGTTAGTTTGAGCCGCTTCGCACCATCTTGTGACTGGAAGAAAGAAACTTTTATTACAGCAAGAACAAGACAATGGCTCTATTTTTCATATTGATAAAAACACAATGACAAGTACATCACTGACAAATAAGTCTCAGGACACGGGTTCAATTACTGCTGCCATCTGTTGGTGCTCCAAAGATATACTCCTCATCCCACTAGTATCATAATGCTTTGTTTTACTTTCATTCACAGCGCAAGGCACAAGATTGTAGCCAAATAAAATGAGAAATTGTGTTGAGAAAACCCCCCGTTGTTAAAACTGAAGAATGGGAATGGATTGAGATAGTAGTAAAACTGAATGGTTACAAAACCAGCCATGAGCTAAGAACAGAGGGACGTACCTGGCTGAAGTCTGGGTCTCTCTCTCCATCTACCTTGGGATGTTCTTCCTTCTCCTCCTCTGTCTCGGAACTGCTGGCGTTCATCTCTGGAGCTGCCTCTTTCAACATCTGCACAGAGGACAACATGAAAACATCATCAACATTACGTGTTCGTCAGGATGTTAAAAACATCAGTTTGACCGTACTTTGAATGTTCCTCTTAGTCATCAACAATTCAATTTAAATGAATAGACTGTCATGATGGAATGATCATACCCTCTTGTCTTCCATGACCTTGCGGATGTAGATAGTGGCTTGGGTGTACTCTCGGAGGTCCCTCTGCTGCTGGAAAAGAAAGCCCTCCCTGCACTCCCAACACAGATCTGAATACAGAAACACACAACAACAGCGAATTAATTCAAGTGTTGAAAAGCCACAATATGTGAAATAAATGATCCACCCAAACTGCTGGTTCGGCTTATAAAACTTGTAACTTCAGTCAGTGTGTCAGTTGTTGGCTGTGATTCACTGTGGGCGTCCACAGGTCAACATCTGTGTTCACCATGTTAACATATTCAAATGCCCTTAATGACTGATGAGCAGTAAAACAGTAAATTGATATGAAATGTATTTGGTAACACTGTATATAAACTGTATGTAACTGTATGTACTGTATGTGTGCGTGAAAGGTGGTTCGTGCCCTCTGAAAGAAACAAGACAGATGTGGCTGACACTGTTCAAACACACGGAGGGGGGCGATGTTTGCAAGGGTCATTGTAAGAAGGACTGTAGCACACAGCCACGTCATCGTCAGATGAGCTGACAGACACTGATGACAAGTGAGGGAACAAATACATTGGATGTGGGTCAGGATTCGAAAATGTAATAAAAATACAGTTCTGACAACACGTCTACTACAAGGAAAAACATTTCAAATTAAACAGATTGTAACTTTGAAATATGTCGATTCAAGTAAAACACATCAGACTACTGAAGCTTCACATCTAATAGCTGAAGTATTCCTGCACAGAACGAGCTGCACATATTGTCCCTCGGGCTGAGAGAGTAGTCAAGTCTTCAGGAAACCTGACAAATCTAGAACGTGACAAAGATCCATCTCCACATACACATGGACACATCAACTTGTCGTATGCTTGTATGATGGAGTCACTGGCAGGAAGTGCAACACAAGCACTATGTGAGGTTATTTGTTGGTCAAATTATGGCTTCTGTTTGTTATGTTGCCAGAGGGAAAGTGTATCATGCTGCAGGAGTCCCCAGAGGCTTCTAGAACTTATCTGTTTTCCGAATGATTAATTATAGGAATCCAGTGTAACAGCTGTAATCCAAGGTCCAGAGAACATCTGAAATGAGCCGTGAACTCTTACCAGGCTGAGTGGTGTACTGGGTGGTGGGACCAGTGGCTGTTGTCTGTTTGAGGCAGTGGAGGGAGATTGGCTGGTCCACAATGAAGAGTCTGCTGATCACTTGCCATTCACTGGGCCAGAGCAGAGCTATACTGTGCAGGACAAACAGCACAACATGAGACCACAGTAGTGGCCAACATTCTGCATGGGGAGGGGATAAATAAATAGAAAATGATTGAACTTTCAGAATTTAGACTGAGAATCTCGACAGCGTTTCGCTTTCATGTCTGCATGTTGTTTTCTACTTTGTTGTGAATGTCAGTGAACATTAAAACAGTGAGCAACAGAAGATGGTCTGCTCACTCACTGATTACAGACGTTGCTTTTCTCTTTCATTCTAGACATCGTCACATGTCAGTTATGTCGACATCACACTCCCCTAGCGTGTATATAAGGTGTGTAACTTCAGTTAAGATCAAGCCCGTCTTCTCACCACGTAATTGGGTATTTGAAACCAAGTTAGGGCCTAAAACCTTTCTTGCTTCTGCAGCAGGTTTAGGACTTCATGTCCTGTAATCAAAAATGAAGAGGAAGCAGAATCTGAAGAGGACATGGAATGAGGCTGTGGGTCCCCACTCTTTTCAAATTGGCAGTAGAATTCTTTCTACTCACCTGACAAGTTGATATCAGAGTGGAAGCTAATGTATTCTCATTGGTCAGTTATTAGCCACATCACTGCTACCATTAGACAGGTGCTGAATGGACTGCAGTTATAGAGCTTTCTGCTACCTTCATATTGTGTCTCATGAACCCATTCACACTCATATTCACACCATGATGGAGACGGAGCTGCCGCTCAAGGCACAGGCCTGTCCATCGGGAGCAGCTCATTCATCCTGGTCTTGCACAATTTAACTTAAATGTTTGTACTTTGCAGGTGAAATGCCCAGTAAGATGCCATTTAAATAAGCGGCGCTCACTGTTGTGAATCTCCGTTGACCAGGGAGTCGTAGGTGAACATGAAGCCTCCATGAGGACAAAGCAGCAGGCTGTTGCCCACATTAGACACTGGAGAGGATTTAGTGGGCCTCCTAAAGATGACACACAGATGGACCACAGTGGGAGGAAACGTTACATTCAACATTAAAAAGTTTAGTCATTGCTCATACTGATATTAGGTATAACTCTTGTCTTAGTCTCCTTTCTTTAGAAAAGCTGACCCAGCTCGTAGGTACATGCAGCTAAATGAACTCTGTCTGGCAAACAAACAATTCCAATTTGTTCATTTCACTGCTGAAACAAACATACCTGATGAATTTTCTCCACTCATCCACAAAAAACAGAGGGACTATGTAAAGAACATCTGTTTCCTGGAGAGACAAAGCGGAGAGGAGTTATTCACCAGAAGACCACATATCAGCTGTACAAAGCTGATTCCCCACAGTTCACATGTACGTTGGTCTCATTATTAATGTGGCTCCATGAGTCAGACAGTTTGAGTGTTGCAGCTACCTGAGGCCACTTGGCGAGTGTTGGCCGGTTCTTCTCATTGAAGAGGTTGAGCAGCTGGTTCTTCTGGTCCAGGGCCATCATCTTACTGACAGCCTCATTGTCCTTTTCCTCCTGCTCCAATGTCTGGACAAACAAGGAGGAAATGTACTGCTGGGCGACAGTAAAATCTGCTTACTTGACAAAGTAACTTGACAGAAACTTGTTGGTTCTTCACCCACTCATCATAAAGCAGCCTTGAATGAGCGGTATGACAACAAGTATAAAGGTGAACACAAGAGTTGATCGCAGGGTTCATTTCATGCAGGTTATTGTCCAGACATCCGTCCCATACAGTTTGCCATGGCCTTGAGACTCACATGTCTCCTTACTCCATGTGGCCGTCCTGTGACTAACGTTTTTCTTTAGGTCAGTTTAGTACCAAATTAAAAACTGTGGGCTGATTTTTTCCTATGCTGGTGGAAATTGTTGATATTGAAGATAACATGAAGAAAGAAGTGCCTCAGTAGTCTCCTTCTGAGTAATACACAACTGGCAGTTACATTTCTACCAGCACACTCACTTGTTACTTTTTATCACAGTACAGAGTCTTCGGAGGTTCATAACTGCAAGGTAAACCATCAAACAAAGACAAACTTCATCAAGTTCCTCCAGCAGACACAATAACTGTGGTTTATAATATTAAACAAGACATAGCATGATCTTTCAGTGTCATGGTGGTGCTATAACATGTGAGGGCATAAATCAGTCACTCCACCAGAGTGGTTCTTCAGTCTGCATTTACAGAAACACATGCAGGTGTAAGAGTTCACACAATCAATTCAGAATGAAAGATGCAAGTCAGGGATTAGTGTGGTGCAACACTCACCAGACACTGCTGACAGGACTCTTGGTTTTGGTTAAATTGTAGTGCTTTGGGGAAATACACCCTCAGCTTGGTCCAAACTTCAGGAGATACCAGCTTTCGTTCAGTCTCCAGAATCGTCAGACCTCCTGAAGTAGGAACAAACATTCACCTTTAACAACCAACATTATACAGCAGACATTGAATAGTGGGCGTGTATTTGCCAGCTTTTTGTTTACACATTCTTCATGCTGTGTGGGAAAGTACCGTGACTGCAGACAATGTCCTCATTGAAAGTCTTCATCTCCTCGTCGTTGCCCTCTGAGAGCTCGGATCCAAACTCTACAATCAAACAATTCACAGAGAAAGTTTTTATGCCCACAATCCAGAAGATGTAGGTAGAAATTGAATGCAAAGACACCTAGCAGATAAAACAACTAAGATATTTGTTACATACACGAAGGCCCCCTTCAGGATGTTTGCTGATGCTAATTAGCTAGTGTTAGCAATCTGACATGCCAAACGTCAGATGGTCTGCGTGGTTAACACTGCACATGCAAACCATCAGCATCCTTTATAATGTTCTGACTGACATAATCATCTATTCACAGCACCACCTTGCACAAGTGCAGCTTTACATCTGCTGTTGTTTTGATGGTTTTACTATCGGTGATGTGTCATCTCACACATCTTTTCGTCTACCTTTGCTGCTGTTGATGTGTGAGCCTTGTCCGTTGGTCTGTCCGTTGCTGTGTTGGGTTTCCTGTTCATCCTCGTCCAGCTGTTCCAGAGCCAACTGCCTCCAGCTCCGCAGAGATGTTTTTCCCACCCAGTAGCCCTCCCCACTGAGACAGAAACACACACATCATGTTAAGTATACACAGATGAGTTTGTTTTGTTGTTATTAAAGGAATACATTTTAGCACAACACAACTGTAAAGGAATTTTTAAAATATCGTTAAATCCCATTTTGATATGATGGATCACTTTAGTGTGCTTACCTGAGTGTGCGTTTGACCAGATTGGAGACTTCCTTGTAGTCTTCATTAAGTTGGTTTTTCAGCCGCAGCACCCTGCATCGCTGTCCAACACACTCGCTACACAAAGAGGAGCCTGAACAAACACACCAGTGGGAAGTATAAAGATGTAGAAGACCTTTCCAGTACAGAGTTTCTCAACTGACAAAGAAGAGCTACTTCCTAAAATAACTGTCTGCCTCAGCCTCTGATATAAATACACTTTTCACTTTCAACAAATTTCATTAAGCTTGTGATGTTTAACTTGTTAGCTATTGATTACCGTACGTTTCGGACTATAAGCCGCGCCTTTTCCACCATTTCCGACCCTGCGGCTTATACCGGTAGTCAGGTGCATCTTATAGTCCGAAAAGTATGGTAGTTGAAAAACAAATGGTATACTGCTGCATGAGCGGTTGTGGAAAAAATGTGGCCGTACCAGCAGGTCAAAATCGAAGGATTCAAGAAGCAAACTGTAAAAGAAAAGAGCGCCCGAAGAACCTTCAGGAAGCAGCTTTTCAGCCAGCGCTGAACATCGTTTTCACTGGTTTAAATGACAAACGTTGCAGATGGCATGTCCTATCAGCTGTCACAAATTAAAGGACCAGTTCTCAGATCAAGTAAGATCTAGCAGTCATGTTGCCCTCTCAGGGGTCCTGCAGGAACCACCATGTATGATCCTACATTTGTAAGGACTTGGCTTCTCAAACTTCTCACAACTCAAAATGATTTGCCCTGACCAGCAACATCTGATTAAGAATAAAATATAATTGAATTGATCCCGGCAGGGAAATTACTTTGTGAGCTCAAGCTAGTTAGGGAAGATAGTAGTTTGGTCTTATGTGACTGACGTTCAAATTATTTAAACTTTGGTCTCAGTTGTTTAAAAACGCAACCAAAGAAATAACAGCTATAAACCTTGCCTAGATTTAATGTGGTATACCGAATGTTTTCCTCAGAGCACCAGGTCTGTATCCTACCACGCAGTGAGCGAAGAAGACAGCATAAACACACAAACTTCAAACTTTCTGGTTACTTAACGTGAAATGAATACGGAATAATCCATCCTAAATCCTACACACTTGACCTGTAATGTGAATCTTGTAACCGCACAACTAATTTCATCAGAACCACAGAGGCCCGTGACGTGACCAGAGATCAAGCCCTTTGTTGGCCTTACCATTCAGTCTCGGCCCTCCACCGTAACGCTCGTACAGAAGCTGACCAGCTTGCAGGGAAATTCTCTTGGAATCTCCCACCTTGTCAGGATGCAGTTTGCCATGAGAACAAAGGAAGAGGGAGTTGTCAATTTCCTTTGTTGTAGTGGAGTCATCCAGCCACTTCTTTAACCATTCTAGGGGTACAAACTCATACGGTTCTCCTGAGGAAAAACAGAACAAAACATGTAGCCTAGATTTATATCGTTAAATATTCCATGAAGATCTCTCCATGCTCTCTGTTCATGATCCCTATCATTGTGTGTTTGGTATATAACTAGACAGAAACTGACAGGCAGGAGAACAGAAATTTGATACAAAGATTGTGTGTGATTAGTTTTAGATTATTTTCACATACCGTCTCTTGCAGGTAAAAGGTCGTACAGCTCCTTCACCTCCTCGTGCTTGGCCTTGCCCTTATCCACACTCTGTTTCCTCATGTCGGTCATTTCACAACACCATTCCTCGAATTTATGGTTGTCTTGGTCCACCAACCTCTGAAGGACGGCTGGGAGACAGGACAGAGGTCAAAGAAACCCTCAGACAAGATGACAGACATAGACCAGGCTGTAGGTTGAACTTTAATGATTGAAACAAGTTTCTCATGTCAAGTTATTCATTCCTTGATGTAAACAAAGATAGAAACTAAAGACAGAAAGGGATTTCCTTCCCTGGCTGCCATACCTGTTTGGGTCAAGGAATACTGACAACTTGCATACAAATATACATGTGAAATTAGTTAAAAAAAAACTATTACCCACCAGGCACCTCAACAATGGTGTCAGTGGGATCTGAGCTCTCCTCTTCCTGGACCTTATATACCAACATGTAGGCATTTCTGGAGCAGTGGTAGCCTTTACTGCACTTGGGCTTTCGTGTCTGGGACTTCACTGTTTCAGCTACACACAAGAGGGAAATAATTAATGATATTAATGAAATGAATTAATGAAATCAAGACAGAAAGAGTAAATAAAAAGCTGGAGCGGACAGGCTTGAGTAAAAAGAAAAATCACCTTTAGGCTGAGATTACACATTTATTATTCATAAATAACATTGGTACTTTGCCCTCGGGTGATGTTAGTGCAGCAAAAAATCCTACTAACATTAGCATCAGTGTTAGCATTAAAACCGCCAGCGCATATAAAGAGTAAAGGACTTAGTAAAAGTCAGACTAATTATTTCTTAATTTACAAAAACACATGATGACAATAAATCAACTGCTTTACAGCTCTTGGAATTTCCAGCAGGCTTACAATAAAGAACACACGTTCTCCAGTCAGTCATTGTCATACAATGCAAAAATAAAACAATTGGCAGAAAAATAAAGGACGTGTGTTGAATTCAGGAAGTAGAAACTGCAAAGCCTCCATTTAATGGCACTCACCGATGTCGTCCTCGAGGCCCAGCTGCAGCTTCTTGCCTTCCATCTTCTCAATTTCCTCATCATTGAACTTGTACCAGTCGCTGGTCCGAGCGTCCTTCACGTGGGCAATATAATGGCCTGAGTATGCACTGATGCCCCGATGGATCAGCACCGCACTCAGTTCATAAACACACTTCTGGTCTGGAGAAACAATAAACAAATGCTTCGCTTTAAGATTCTTCAAGAAATCATGTGTGCTGTTGCCGATGAGGAGAGCTTGTGAGAACAAAATTATAGTTTTTGAGACAATCTTCATAATCAGGAGCATGCTGAACCTGAGGTGTGCCACTGTGTGCTGACTTAGCATTGGAAGTATACCATGTACAAAGCATGTGTGTGTCCTTCAGATTTACAGCACTGATACCTTTTTTAACATCCAAAAAAGGTGCCATGTCCAGCTGCTCTGGAAAACTGATGAACGTGTTGAGCTTCTTCTTGTGGCCAGTTTGTCTGGAGAACACATTAAAGGAAGCTCACTAAGCAGGCAGGTGACACTGACAGCATCTTCAACTAAGCTATTTAAATAACTTCTCAGAACAGGTCAGTAATTTATTAGGAGACCATTCCGCCTCTTGCCATTGTAATGCCATCAATAACCTATCTGGTTTAACACAAAACATCAAAGATCAGTGGCTGACCTATCGAAGACGAAGCGCATTAGTTGCAGGTTAAGGGTGGGAGGCAGACTGTGCAGTCTGATCCTCCGGGTCGCGCTCTGTTTACTCTCACAGCTCTCACAGAAATAACGGTTGTCCCCATCCAGCTTTTCTTCCTTGGGGAGATGGAGACAAATTCATAATGACGATGTCAGCTTGACACTTACTTTAACCTTTAGACAAAAAAGGCACATTGAAATCCAAGCAGACAGGCAGGCTGAAATTATCATTCAATGAAAGCAACCATCGCACATACCACTTCCTCGAGAGCCGATAATGAAAACAATGAAAACCATTTCCAATGTCTAATTCAAAGTGATTGAGAGAATCCCAAGTGTGTGAACACAATAAAAGTTTCCTAAAATATTACCCACAATGCTTTGTTTCCTCTTTCATGGTTCAGCACCACAACTAAGTGTGATTCTAATCCAAAGCTTTGTTTTTTAAATGTTTCCATGTGTAGAATTGTTAAAGAATCCAACCTCTGTAATGATGCTGCATGTTGCACACTTGGTATTCATTCTCTAAAATCACCTGGAATCAGACAATCAAAGCAACAACTCTCAGATCCATCCCAGATGTGTTCAGCACATCTGGACTGATTGTTGGACACTAATAATGACCGTAGAGCATCCAGGTGATTATTTCATGAAGCCGGTTATAATGGAGTCCAATGCTGGACAGACCAGGTGACCCCTGACCTTTCAACGGTAGTGTACTTCTCACCTATGGTAACAAGCTATCGGTAGTGTTCCAAAGAATGAGATCGCTGCATTTGAAAAGAGTGTCCTCTGTAGGCTGGCTGGTCATTCTCACTGTTTCAATATGGAACACAACTACCTCATGTATCTTCCCATTTCCCTCCCAGCAATCTTACAAATGATCCCTTTAATGGCACAAGAGGCCTTACTGGACTTAGTGTAATTGACTGATACACAACAATTAGAATTCACTTGTCATAACGAGTAAATCAAATATTTCTCAATAACATCCCAAAATGATTTCTTGCTGTGGATAGAAAGACAACACGGCAGGAGATGAATGTTACCTTCAGGAACTCTGTGACACACTCTGTGAGGTTCTTGTGGCCTTGGATGTTCAGCTCCAGTTCGTAGAATCTGGACGGCAGCGCAGATGATCGTCCGCACTCGTTACAGCTGGAAATTGACACAATCAGCACTTCACAAATCTATTATTGTATTGTTGGTAGATTGTCAGACTATTTATTGATTAATTTATTACTGCATGACCAAGTTCAAAATAAAAAAGAACTGTTATCCATCCATTCATTCTAAGATGTCTTTGACCTACAGGAACATGCATGTACTTCTACCTGACAAGTAAAAGCAGGTTTCTGAAAGAGACAACATATGAAGTTGTTGCTGCGAGCCAAGGCCTGGCATCTCACCCACATATCGACTACATCTTTTTCCTCTCACCCTTCTTCACGTTCAAAAAAGATAAACATATGCATCCTCATCCTCCAAAATACAAAACATTTGACATGCTGCCATTTGGTTTGTTCGCCTTGGCCTGTGGACAGGGCATTGTTATGTGATACTTCTTCACTTATGTATGAACTAGTGGTTGAAACACTAGTTTTTCTTACATAGTTACGTAGGAGAACTGTCCGCAGAATTGCAGCTGGATGACATTTTGCAGGCTGGGGTTCTTCTGTTTTGATAGTGTGTCTTCCAATAGGGACAAGAAGAGCTTTGAAAACTCCTGGGCATCCTGAAAGGGAAAGGTCGGAATTCAGTGCTTTTTAAAGAAACCAAGTTTACACAAATAAAGACGGGTGCACTCTCAATATGTCTTAATTCTTCTGTGTAATGTTAAAAGAAATGACGAGCTGCAAGTTGTCAAGTATGAACTCTAAAGTATATCTCTGAGTGGTCATTTGGTATTAGCATGCTAATATTAGTTGGTTAGCTAGCGCGGCATTTGTGTTTTGTGCTTCTTGGAGGATGGACAGTCTACACTGCAGACGGTGCACAGACTTTCTGTGTATTGATTTGTTTTTTACATGACAGCTCATTCTGATGTAGTTGCTACTGAAATCACATCCAGATATATACAGAGGCTTCCGGATTCGGGCTAGTGAGATGTGCCTCTGCTGCTTCCCTCTTGTACAGCCGTTGTGACCTGTTCAAATAGTATAAAATTATGATATTTGTTCCACTACTGGATGTTATTACTTCACTATATGTGGGCTGTGTGTGTAAGCCTGTACTTTTTCAAATATGCTATGAACATTTTGTCACATCCAAATTTGCAATTAATACAGGCCAGAAGGCAAAGGGGGATCAGGGCAGGCTGGGGATGAAAGCAATAGAGGGTTGTGGTACAGGTACATATCAGGGGTCAGGGGAGTGTCAAGAAAAAAGGTCTCAACACCGAAAATACACTTTCTTCTAGTCTTCACAATAAGGCTTGGTATAGAACATAAACATTGTTTTCAGTAACATAGTTTTCTTCAAGCTGTGAAAGCAGTTATGTACTTCAACAACATAATCCAAGAATTTCATGTAGTGATTTACCTGCTGCTGTCCTGTGTCCAGGCCCAGAGCTTTGACCAGCCCTGACGGGTCGATGTATTTCCTGTTGCTGTTCTGCAGGAGTGCAAACAGATATTGCAGATGCTCACATATGGACTGGGGCTCATAATCTGAAATAGACAGAAACATCTGTCAGACTGGATAAAATGATTTCATCATGTGAAAAACGTACCGGATCATGCGTGTTGGGCTAGTTTGACGCCCAACACGCATGCTCAAACATGATCCAACATCGAGTAGGCCATCAGCTACATAATACGTTTTAACAATCATATTAAATATTTTGAGAAAAACTCAACTCCCTTGTGCAAACAAATTAATGTAAAGGTCATCGACATATTTAAGGTAATGCTTAGTAAATTCTTATTACCTTCATAGTAAAGGAACTCACCCCCTCAACCCTCTCCATATTGCTTTATCCTTGCCTGCTGCGTATACCAGACACTTGATTTCTATACGGGACTCGACTATTCTTGGTTTTGCTCATATGAATATTGTGCATCTCCAGTACTTTGCACTGTGTAGGAAAGCCTGAAAGTTGCTATTGGTAACAGTGAAACCCCAGGAAAATACTGCACTACTTTAAGTATATTCAAAGAATTACAATACAAAACTTAAACCAGGAAATGCATGTGGTATTTTACCAGACTCGATATTGTGTTCCTGTGCTCGGGAATTGTGGCACTGATAAAGGCTCCTGCGCAGCTCCAGGTTGTGGAACCACACTTGGAGGAATGTGTTGACATAACATGTTGCACCCAGGTTGGTCAGGCCAACGAATGTGTTCTGGGAGAGGAAGAAAAAGAAAGAATCTATCATCTGCCTTATTACATATTCATCCATCTCTGTCCTTAGGATAATGTTCCAGGACTTCAATAGTTCAGCTATAACAGACTGGTGATTTGAAAAATATAGACAGGTGAGTGAACAATTCCCAGTACCTTGTCTCGACGCTCTGAATTTGGGTCATCGATACTGTGGAAAGTGTTTTCATCAATCTCCCCAAGCCATGCCTGTTCCCCGATACCCACAAGACAGTTGGGATTCCCTTTGCAGTTCCTTCTGAAAAGTCAAGACAAGACCATTAACTTTTCAGTGGAAGACAGTGGCTGTGAAATTTAATCTAAAATCTGGCAGGTTAATGATATTCTGCATATAAAGGTCTAATGTAGTGGTCTCAAATTAGCCGTTGATCTATTAAATATGCAGTTTGAAGGCACAAAGAAAAGTTAAGTTCAAGAAAAGTTAAACTCAGAGATTATTACTTGGAAATGCCCAGTCACTAACATTGTGTTCATTGAAGCAATTTTATGTTATACCGAATTAAGTAGTGGAGTGTACATTCATGACCACACATATGGCGATTAGAGTCGCTCTTTAGGCTAACTTAGAAGTGGTTTTGTACAAGCAGGGATATAAATCGGCCTGAAGAGGCACAGTAGAATTTCTCTGCGGGGCTTTAAAATCATATTTAATTTCTGCTTGTGGTATAATTTACTGACACAGATGTATGCGAAGAAATGTGTGGTTGTACCTGCAGGTTCCTCTTTTGCAGGCCTGAAGATTGACGCGGTATGCTAGCTCGATATGCTCCAGGCTGATTTCTTCTGGTTTCACCGTTTCCACCCAACGCCAAGCCGCTTTCTCCAGTTGTAAGCGGGGCGCCATACTCCTGCGATGTAACGTTAATCACACAATCAGATTTCATTAACGTTACACCGACGACAAAAACGGAGACTGCAATGACCCGATGATAATCAAACTATTTCCAGGAATGCTAGCATAACCGGCTACCAAGAGCTAAATAAGTTTTAGCAGGTCATAGCCTGGCTGCATCGAAACCAATTTGGATCGTTAGCTATAGGTGCTACGTAAGTTTAGTAGCTAATATTAGTTTAAAGGTTCTCCAATTGGCCTTTAACTGAGCATGTTACACCACATCGCAACAATACAAAGGACACTAAAATATAGTAAATCACGACAGCATTTGCAGTGTAAGTTCGAACTACTCTAGTGCTAATGTCAGCTAGCTAGCTAGCTAGCTAAGATGTAGCATAGCATCGCACGACCGGCCGGCAGTGTTAGCTTGTCATATTCCCATCAATGTTCCACTTAACACTACCTGACGTTAACGGAACGAGTTTATTGTGATAAGGTCAAATATTATCGAACCTTGCTTCACCAAAACTACTTCATGTATTTTCACATTTTATTCACGGTTTATTTTAGATTTAGCGCCCTTGCGTCAGTTTATAAATATATTATTTCTTCGCTGAAAATCAACACGACGTCAGTGAGTGACGTAGCCGACGTCTCCATTGCTTTGTTGTGACTGGAGGACGGAGCGGATGTTGCTACGTTGTTTCAGTTGCGTTTTCTGGCGGAAATAGACAAATTACGTTTTTGAAAGAGAAACCCCAATTTTTCTTATTTTCTTCCTGTTGTCTCAAAGTTAAATGTTTTAGTGTAAAAATCTAATACTGGTTTATGTAATAGATTATTTTCATAATGAGGTGTATGTTTTAGTCTTATTTATTTATGTTTTTAGTTGCGGATGCCGTTAGTCTGGAGGACCCAAACAGACTTGTTTGACATTAAAAGGTATACAATATTTGGATAAATAAGAAACCTGAATTAACTTCTAAAGTTCATGTATATTTTTTGCTGGCATTTTTTAATCAGAATCACACCCTTTCGGGGTCTCAGAATTGGATATTTCCAAACATTTTACACAGATGGCTTACTAATGTTTTTTTTATTGTACACACATTAGAAATATACTTCTTAATTGGAGGTAAGAACTATGCTGTAGAAATTCAGTTCCGGACCCATTTCTGATTCTGATTCTGATTCTGATTTCTGATTCTGATTCTGATATCAGACAGAACCTTTAATTGCCCCAATATGGTCTGAACAGTCTTAACAACAGTACTGTTTTCTCTTATATTTGTCTTCAGAATATGTTTTGGTTATACCCTTCTTTGGTTGTTTTCTGCATGGATGTTTATCTCAATATCACAATGGCCTATGCATTCGTGTGGCCAATTATCGACCACTTTGTACTAGCTGCTGACAACCTATGCAGAATCGGCTTATACTGTACTGCAGCATTGCATATCCTCACGCTGTGAAGACTGCTATAAAGGGAATTACCTAATGGAAATGTTTCCAGTTAAAATTCCACTAAAATGAAAATGAAAATTTCTAAAATTATGAGTAGACAACATAGCAAAGGATGGAGAACAACTGAGCGTCTGTGACATCTCTGCTGAATATGTATACTCCTACAGATGGTTTTCAGCATACAGCTGCAATAAAGAGGCTGTACCAGGAAGAGAGCTAATTCACATATGGTTCATTGAAGTAGTTATTATGCCACGTTTGCTGTCAGGATTTACATGAGATTATCTGCAACATTATCATTGTGTTTTTGGTGTTCAGTATGTGTGTCCATTTGCATCATACATTTATAATATGTTGATTACAGGGAAACATCAGAAATTAGCAAACAAACACAGTTGCTGTAGGCTTACAAATCCTGTAATCATATTGTCTGTGTACTATAAAGACTTCTTTGGTCAAAATCTTCAGCCTAATGACCGAAGCTAAATGTAACTAACCAACAGTGTACACATCTGGAGTTGGTGACTATGAAGCGCAAGTATACTAAGAGATAAAAGTAGTTCAAATAAATTTGTCACCATTCACTAATAAGGCCCTTAAATTGCACATATAACTACATCGTTTGATTAAACCTTAGATGTATTGATTTAACCCAGCAATGGTAAACAAGCCTTCATATATCAAGGTTGGTTAACTTTTTAATATCGAATTTTGTCATTTTAAGCCATAAATTTGCCAAGCTTGAAAATAATTTGGTTGCTTCACTGAAATACAATTTTATGGGACTAGTACTTAATTTGTGTACTATTTTCAGACACTTATCTTTCCTCTGCTACGCGGAACAACAAAAAACACAGTCTTCAACTTCAACATTGGATAACCTCTACAATTAATATCATCTATCTTTACTTCATTACTTATAATATTCAGTAATAAACATATTATGTTTATTACTGAATTCTTATCTCATCATGTCCATCTTGATTTCTTCGGCTATTTCTCCCTTTTCTTTTCTTGACCTCTTTCAGTGCAGCTCAGGTAGAGCAGAAGAGCTGAGGTTTTCTCTTTCACCCTATATGAAAACTACCAATGCTTTTTTTCTAGTATTGAAAAAAATGTTTGACTTGAAAGTGATTATTTTGAAGTTAATATTTATATTTCATGGTGATACTTTTACTATTAATTGAAAGGCTTTCCAAGACCTTGTTTAAAACTTTACCAGCCCTCATGACAGTTATGTTGGCTATGCACAGCTATGCATTTCTTCTTCTTCTTTTTCTTATTTTTGGAGTAGCGGGGGTCTGCTTGTACTAGCATTCTGTTCTTCTGTGAATGTTTATATAATAAGTAATAACAAGATTGTTAATCATGTATTTTATAAAATAAAACATTAAAGCATTCCAATTTCTTGGACTAACATAAAGTTCAACACATTTTCTATCTAAAAAGAAGATGCTTTTGTGTCAGCATCAGCTAAATAACATCACAAAGGAAATTGTGAAACGTGTTGCAGGTGATACACTTGATCTCACATTTCAACTTCAGTCTGTGACCGTGGTGTGAGAGTTTCCCGGAGCCTTTGAATGTTGCACGGACCACTGGATGGACGAGGCCCCGCCCCCTGCTCGTGGAGCGCAGCAGACTGCCTGAATCAGTCAGGTACGTCCAAGGATACCTCAAGTCCTCCATCTCTCCATCGCTCCTCAGGTAAAAACTCTATCTATACACCGTTAAGACTAGAGATGACATGTTTCAGCTGTATTGATACAATGAACTGTTCAGAAATATACTTGCTGCATTTATCCTGATTGTATAATAGTTTAAACTTGAAAACTCAGAGACATGAAAGTAGTTTAGGGAAACCAATGAGCTCCGGCTTAACGCGGTAAGAATACACCCGCCTCACTTAAATAACCTATGTAAATTATACTTATAACTGGGGGACAACACATTCAACTATTGGAACTCTAACTGTAAATAATGGTGACTCACATGTATGCGCTGTTCTGTAGATGAACAGCATCTACCTTGTCAGACACATTAGATTGCTGCTACCTGACATTGTAACAGTTAACTGAGTCAACTAAAACTTAATTCAAATGTTTTTATGAACAGTTTTTTATCTATCTTTAATGTATAACTTTAACTCGTAAGTGATTGAAAAAAAAAAATCCATAATTGAAGTTTATCCCGACAAGTAGAGGCAGCATACCTGAAATATGGCTTCAGGAACTAAAAGACTGTGAATATAAATTGAGATTATATGTTAATCTGTACTGTGAAAGCACTAACTATATAACACAGTGGAATGTTTGCTTCTTCTTGCTCTTGATCAAATTCATTCCATAATCAGAATGTCAAGTTAAAACATTGAACTTTCACTTTCTTGGATCGTATAGTTTGTGGATCTACCATCTGATATTGGTGCATTTCAGCAAATGTTTTTGGAAGCCCAGAGTTCAGGGGCCTTTCAAGGCCAGGATTACAAAACGACCCAGTTTTTGTCCTGTCAGGGAATCAGCTGCTAATATGTTCCCTCTGCAGACACAAGGAAGGACTACAGGAGATAAGGAGGAGGGACGTGTGGGAAGATTAACCAACCACTGCTATTTACCTCTCTAATCCTATTCGTCTTGAAACTTGTGTAACTGATAGGTACAAAGAAGCTTTAACCATCTGACCGACCGCATGCGTGGACATGCAACTCTTTATGTAACCAGAACTCAAGGGGAAGACGGGGTGACATCGTAAAGGGGCAGGAACAGGGAAGGTCAGGGGTCAGGAAAGGCCTCATGTCCGATGTCCGACCACTGATTTGTCAAGTATGTTTGACCTTGGTGGTCAGGGAAATAGGGAAGTAGTCCTAGTCCACCTTGTATCAACTAGAAAACATGTCCAGAAAGAATTATATTATTAAATATCAAATTATATATGAAATATAATTGTATTTTCATTGTTTGGATTTAACGTGTTGTTTAATCACTCACCTGTCAAGTTCTGTAAATGTTATTCAGTATTCAGCTTGCAAAATTACTGTCGAATACACAGTCTGAGTTTCAGAATGGAGACAATGTTTATTTTAGTTATCAGTGGGGTTTTCAATCTGATCATTCAATCAAAGATGTTCAGAACATTGGAACATTTTAACCTATTAAGACTTAAATTAACCCCAAATTGACTCAGCACACTACCAGTGGTTATTGGATGTGGTGAGTGTAGACACTACTGGAATTATCACACTAACACATACACACCAAGGACAATGCAAACTCTCTCTGAATTCAACAAGAAAAAATAAATCACAGAAACACTGATAGGCATCATTTCTTGAAACATATATTTATGTGATGCTGATCAAACTAGATCAATACTTGGTTGGTGTCTCAATAAATGAACATGGGGCTCATTATTTGAAGCCTTGCTCTGCTGTGATCGGTTGTTTGACCTGAACATTTATGAAGTTGTAACTTGAATCCAATTATAAGCTTGATGAAAGTGCTCACTGAATCCCAGTCGACAACTAATGAGGGCGAGCCAAAGGATAATGCCAGTGTTTTATATCACTTGTGTTTCAGGAGTCTACGGCAGCGTCAGAGCCAGGATGGGGCGAAAGGAGATCATCTGCAGCTGGAAGAAGAGCACCAGTAACATCAAGGATGTGTTCGACTTCAAGGGGAAAATGGGATCGTAAGTACTGAGAATGAAGTAGTGGTGAACACTACTTCAGAAAGAGAGATAGGACATGCATCCACCTGCCAAGCTGAACTGACAGCTCACTGCAGCCTGCCAGCTCTCTAGTTAGTTACTAAATACATTTGAAGAAAACTGTGCAATTAAAAGACAAATGTTTACCAATAATCAGATTCAGAGCAACATATTTCCGAACTGCTAAACAAATATGAAGCCATTATTTTTTCCAGATGTTACTTGTGTTCAGGAATAAGCTGCTTCAATTTGCAAGCCAACTGAATTCAGCCATTAATTTAGGGACAATATAAAACTGTTGCACAGTGGGGCATGTGGTCTGGGGGTTGGGTGGGTGGAGTCGGGGGTGAAACACACATTCCATACAGATTTCAGATTTTTTCTGGAGGGATCAATATCCCAAAGAGCATCCTTCTAATACTCATGGAGAATGAGGATGAGATTCAACTGTATTGTTTTTTTAGGCCCTGAGTTTGTTCTGAAACAGCTCTCAGTGAGCTGCCCAGTTGATTTACATGAAACCGCAGCTCAGTGAGCCGACACCATCAGCTCAGTGAGCTGGGCTTCCAGGAGGGAGGTCTGCAGCTGGACGCTCCCAGCAGGCAGCTGAAGCAGCGGGATGATCTTAAAAATCAGGCTCAACACTTCAGATTCATCTGATGTACTGAGAGTTTCCCCAGGAAACATGTTTTAACTCCAGATTTCTACAATTAGTCAATACTATGAACACCATCATCACATCTTTGTTGCAGCCACTTTTATTTTCTATAATTATATATTATATATATACATATTCTATAATGTTTTATAGTTGCATTAATTATACAACTCAAGTTCAGAAGGCTGCGACTGTAAAGACTGTAAAGGGGACTGAAGAGGCTCGGATGGGCACATGGTCTGTGGATTATCCTGTTCTCACCTCCCTCACAGAGCTTGTTTTTATTTATCTAACCTCTTGCAAAGTCTGTGTAATCCCCTCACAGCTGAACCTGCCAGGAGAGGAACGTTCCATTTTGATCTGTTGGTAGCTGATCGGGCTGCAAAGTGAATCAACGACCAACGAAGGTCGAATGAAAGAGAACAAAACTGCTTCATTTCAGGAAAGGAACTGAAAGTGTGCAGCAGCATAGATACAGTATTTATCTTCTACACTCAGATGGCTTGATAAATGAAATAGATTTGGTTAAGGAAAGTTGTGGACAGACAATCCATTTCTCACATTTCCTGATGTGAGAGACCAGACTGGCAGCACGGGCCAGCCGGCTGGGTTCCAACAGAACCAGCAGAATCCCAACAGAATCCTGCTGCTGTTGCAGACTCTAAGCTGCTTAAAGCACTTTACAGCGACTGGCTGTAAATGAGTCTGAGGTTCCTGGACACTGACGTCAGAGCAGAGCAGTGCAGGAACATCTTAGCACCACTTCATTACAGGATTAAGTGACTGGTTGTCCTGCATGTATCTAATGGGAGGTGAGGAGCAGGTGTATGTTCTGACAAACACGTCACTGTGGTTCTCTTGTTTCACATTCTGGTTGTCTAAATGCAGGCGGCCACAATACATGAAACATACTTTGCATGCGACTTGACGGTCACACGAAGCAATTCAACAATAATCAAAATCTCAGGCAACACACTCAATTTATTAGTTTCATCCAGCTAGATTTGTTTCTCTTATACGTCATATTGTTTTTTCACTAGTTAACAAGTGGGAAGTGTCAGTGTAACTACATTTGCATCTGGTTTGTTGTTTTATTTCATCTTCTCCTTGGATAGGATCAATTCAGACATCTTATGTCAGTGAATCTTTTTCCATTTTGGTGATGAGTCAGGTTGTTTCGTCGTAGTGAATCAGTTGAAATATATCACATCAGCAGAGCTTTGACATCAGCAGCCGTGACATTAACTGATTTTTAAAATGCCTTTTCTTATCAAGCCAAGTTATTTATTGTATATTCACAGTTTTATTAAAGGTTTTAGGTCCTCGTTCACATTTCCAAACTGATGGGGCACTGGAATGTCTTTGATTATGAAAGCTGATCAAATGGTTTCTCTGCCTATATATGCTCTATTATACAAATTATGGATCAGAGTGAACCTCCAAACATTTAAGTGAATGTGTTTGAAGTGTGGAGCAGCATGTGTAAATGACTTATTGTCCCCAAAGTGAGGAGGCAGTGTGATATAGTGGGTTGTTGTTTTCAGGACGCATTGAACTAAATCTAACTAAAGTAAACTAACTAACTATACTACCTACCTACCCACCTACCTACCTACCTACCTACCTACCCACCTACCTACCTACCTACCTACCTACCTACCTACCTACCTACCTACCTACCTACCTACCTACCCACCTACCTACCTACCTACCTACCTACCTAACTAAACATGATCCTGTAGTTAAAAGGTCAATATGAATACAGAAGAGCTTCTAACATCTGTGGAAAATGTAATGTAACAGCTGGAGTATCACATCCAACATCTGGCATGCAGCTCCACGCAGCAGTAAGAGTAGCAGGTACAACCCGGTCAGTCCTGCGTATGAGTTAGCCCTTAGGAACAGACACAGCCTTCTACCTGGCATCCAGCAGGGGGCAGACAGCTGATCTAGGAGTCAACACACTTATGTCAAACTCATCATTAACACTTTGTGTCCTCTTGTGTCTCTGTCATTGCTGTTTTTCTTAGGGGGTCTTTCTCTGAGGTTTTCATGGTGAGAGAGAAGAAAACCGGGAATCTGTACGCTCTGAAGTGTCTGAAGAAGAAGCACCTCACTCATAGTAACCTGGAAAATGAAATCAATGTGCTGAGGAGGTAAAACAGGCACAAGTTATTGTTGTACAGATGATGTAAGAAGTTGGAGGACTGCTGTGATTCTCTGTCTTCTGATTCCAGGATAAATCATGAGAACGTGGTGGGACTGGAGGATTTCTACGAGAGTCGAACGCACTATTACCTTGTCATGCAGTTGTGAGTGGTCATTTTTATCTGTTTTTTGCAAATTGTCAATAAGCGATTATTTAATAACAATTCCATTGAAACACACTGTAACAAAGTGATTTACACAAAACAAAAACCAAATGAAGCTCAGACTGTTCACATTCTAATTCCTTCAAGGCGTCTCCGTCCCATCCATCACACTGTTTCCACAATTCAACTTACAAAGACGGAATATTTGAACATTTGTTTACATCCCACTAAAATAAAATATGATGTAATATATAATGTTATTATGTGTGCGTGCGTGTGTGTGTGTGTGTGCGTGTGTCTGTGTGTGTGTGTGCGTGTGTGTGTGTGTGCTTGTGTGTG
>CAAKHC010003650.1:20158-36606 GCA_901007825.1 Macroramphosus scolopax | reverse complement strand
TGCAGTTAATTCCGGGAGAGTCTGTTTGTACTCGGCTGTAACAGCCTCACGTCTGCATGTCTCGTGTTGTAAGGGAGTGAAAACAAACAGCGGAACACCGGTTTGCCGGCTGCGTCATCTTCCACGAGTGAATCGGAGGTCACAAGGACGAACAAGCCGAATTCCATCTATGAAACAAAAGACCACAAAGTGAGCAGCTAGTTACAGTTAAAAGCCACTAAGTGGATTTTTTTGTTTTGCTCTCATAATGATTTAACCAGTTTATCTTTGCCGCTGATTTAATGGATGAGAGGATTTAAATGTTAATTCCGCAAGTTACACAATATGTTCCCATAATATGATGCTGCTGAGCTGCGCTTGATTTAAAGGACGGATGTAAATAAAGGTTTTCCTTCATATACCGACAGATGTTTGGTTTTATATATGGAGGAGAGAAGACACGAGAGGAGGGAGATTGTTTTGTTTCATCACACCACTGGCATGAAAGAAGCCGTGACTTAATCATGTTGATTTAAAAAAAAAAAGTGTAATTAAATATAAAGAAAAGCTACAGCTGGCTTATTAACAAGAAACAATTAACACTCTGAGGCGATGAAGACTTGGATGATCTCTTTTATGTCTTTGTTCCCTTTAACCTCAATGATTCTGAGCTGCTTTGTGTTGTTTGTCGAGCTTATTGCTGAATATCAGACGAATCGAAAGCTTCGTACTTTTCAAATAAATTAAAAGGGGATGCAGATAAAGTACATCTTAAGTCCGTGGCACATTTAAACTTTTGACAAAGTGGATCGGACCACTCTGACTAATTGTATTTGATTGGTTGGTTAGTTGGCTGAGGAGAATGTGTTGCTGGAAAGGAGTCGCATCGGTCCAGCTCGGCGTCGGCTGTAAATCAGCCTGGCTCGACGTGGCCGAGCTCGAAGGCAGCGCTGCATTCCAGGAGGACCTCAGTGCCAAAAGACATATGGAACATGATGTGATATAATATAAACCTTTAGAATGAGACGGAAAAGAACATGTGGAGAGAGGAGCTCATTATATCAGGGGCGCATAGGATGCATGGAAGTCTCCCAATCAGTCAGCATAACGTGGGAATGTTTGAAGAGAAGTCTGAGCTACGTCTAAGTATGAGTTTTATGATAAAACATGCTCTCAAACGTAAAGAGGGTGTCTGCTTCCCGGACCGCAACTGAGGAGCCTGATACCAAGACACAATGAACGATGCATCATTTTTTAAAGAGCATTGATTCTACTCATCAGTGCATTTGTAAAATCTCCACAAAACCTGAGTCGGATCTTTAACATCAAACTTTGAGGAACCGTGCCGAGTCAGCAGTCCTTGATGCCTTGTGTGTGTAAGGTTTGTGTGTTTAACAGCTGATGGAGCTATCATCTTCTGTTATATTATTTCATCCTATAAAGGAGACATGGAGTCAAGTGTCCTTCACGGCCGGTCTTCTCGGACCTCGATGTATCTCGATTGTATGGCCACACCGCAACAAAGAAGCTGGATGCACACTTAGATGTGAAGACTCAAGAGTGCAGCCACGATTGGTCGCTGAGCCATGTGATCTCTGATAACATCAGTCTTCAGGTGATCAATAACCCCGACACACTCACTCTGATACACACACTCTCTTGCTTTTGAAACTACTTGCCGCGCGCTGTCTCTTTAATATTGTACAAGGGTGCAGACTGCCAACCTCTACCTTGTAAAGACCTTTATATCCTTCAACCATTGCTACCCTTTGTTTGGTTTTTAATTCTAGTATCAATTTGACTTCCAAATTCATTATTGGTATATTTTATGCAACTGATAAAGTGAATCATTTAATTGGCTATTTCCCTGTTTCCAGAGCGGCGTTCCAAGGTGGGTTGAATATAATTAGATATATTATTTATGTCATGTAATTACTTCTGTAAGCCAAATGTAAACTGATACATCTACAAAGTCCAACACAACGGCGCCTCCGGTGAGGTAAGATATCACCGAGCACAATAGCCTGCAGCACTCAACAAGCTGATCAATGTAAGAGGGAGTAAAGCCAGCATAGGAGACCTCTGTGGTGTTAATACAAGGCTATTTGACTTAAATAATGATGGAATAACTTCCTTAAATTTTGTTAAAGCACTATCAGATAGACATCTTCTAAAAAAAAAGAAAAGTTTGCGTAAAGCTCCGTCGTCCGGTAATAGGAATTCAAAAGTCATTAAATAATAGCCCGATATGACATGATTATGTGGAAAGACTATTAAATGTTCAATATGCCGGAGCAAAGTTGAGTTAGTGGTTAAAACTCTGACTGGGTTTATCTGACGGAAGCCAATTGCGCCCAATAACGATATAAATGCAGTGCGACGGCTTTCGCTATCAATGTCCAGATTGATATTAAAATCCTAATCTGTGTGTAACTCTGAGAAGTCAGACAGAAGTTCAGAGGACGGGCCAGCAGTTCTAAAAGTAACGTACCATTGCTGGCTGTGGCTCCTGGAAGACGTTCGTCTGTGGTCCTCACAGTTATTGGTGTGAAATGAATCTCCTGCTTTGATTTCCTTTATCTAACAGCACCGACAGCCGAGTGTCGCAGTGGTGCTCCATTGAATTAACCAGCACATCAACATGAATTAGTGTTGCTGCTCCTTTACAACCCGTCTCTTTTCTTCTGTTCTTCCCATCTCATCTCGTCCATTCGTCAGGAACAGATGTTGAGGTCCACTTGACAGATAAACAGCGTCTCTCAGCGAGGCGGTGAAGAGTCTAAAGCAGCCCCTTCACAGTCACTTTGAATGTTCATTATCTTTATTCTGACTGTCACCAGCAGAACACAGTCGTCTTCTCAACAGGGCCTATTAGAGTCGACGTCGGCTGCCTCGATTGGTCCTCACATGCTGGAGGAATCAGGAGGACAACGAACCAGCTACCTCCAGACATGTAATGTATGTACGTTAATGGTACAAGAACTATCCAACGACACACAGCAGCTCTTTCTGACACTAAGCAGGAATAAATGTGGGGAATAAAAGGAACAAATTGAATGATGTATATGGATACGGATGTATAAATATGTTTAAATAATAAAAAACATTTGGCGAAATGAGCTTCATTAGGAAATGAATAGTTCACTATTTCCTTCTTTGTACAGTAAAATCATGATTTATATGTCATTATGCCACAATGACTCGCAACATAAAGGTTGAATCGGGCCTCAGCTCCCTGTCGCTGCTGAGACACGCTCACTTTTGGGTAGGCGAGACGTCGGAGCACAGTTGACTCGGTTGTTGCCTGCAGCAAACATCAGGGTTCACCGTTTGAGACAGAGACAGCGATGTCAGGCAGCATCATCCAATCTTACCACGTGTAGGATAAATAAAGCGGTGTTTTATTATAAAAAAAATTAAAAATACCCAAGGCTGCATGTCATAAGGTCGAGTATATTCACTAAACTTCTAAAATATTTTTTTGGAAATAATGTGTGCGAAGTAAAAGAGGTGAAGGATACGAGGTGAAAGAGAGAGAGGAAGTTATGGAGGGTCTGAAAAAAAGGGGACACACAGAGACGAGAGTCCACCAGGGAGGTTCTACACTTCACATGACTTTTTGTTTAGTTGTTGTAAATCCATAAAGAGTGTCAGATGATAGTTGTGCAAACAGAAGTAACACAACTTTTCCACGAATCAAGGCCGTGTGCAAGATTATCACAGAGCCAGATCTTTTGATTCAAAACTGCTGCTTTGTATTTTGGATATCCAGTCTTTGAAAAACACGAAAAACATGAGCCCCCCATTGATTGGTCAACAAATTGTCAGGTTTTGTTTTGCCTTTGACCACTGAAGAAAAGTTTGTGTTAAATGTTGCAGTATGTTTGCACTGCGGATGGACGGAATTGGCCATTAATGAGAAACAGGAAGCCCTTTTACAAGAGTTTGCTTGTTTTTGTTTTCTCCATACATGTCCTCTCTTATTTGCTTGCTGAGATTGTTTGCATTTTGGATATCACAGGCTCATACACATACCACACACATTGCCTCTGCCCTCTCATCTAAAGTTCTGTAAACCGGCAGCAGCCGGTTACCGCACAGATTTGTTTAGGAACTGCCTTGTGGAAAAAGTGACGATCCACGTGACAAAGAATGAAATTGATTCGATCTGCCGATTAAGTATGCGTCTGAAATTGTCCGTGTCATTCTGCACTGAGCCACTTGAAGATTTAAATGACTTACAGGCAAAAGCATATTAGCAGCAGTTAATATAATCTATAAGCGATTACTTTGAATATTAGATTCCTTTGAAAAACATATTTTTTATCACAAATATTACATTGCATAAATTTTAACTATCCTTTTGGAGTGACATGTCTAAATAATTACTACCTTTTTGCAAATGAGCTGATATTTATCATGACTAAGATTATTAATGAGAGCCAATCAGAACGCAGCATTACTGAGACAGAGTAGGCTAACAGGTCCATTGGAGCTTTCGTCCACAATCGTACAAGTTTTGCAAAATAGAGCACTAGGTCTAGAAAATACACATCAAGGTAAGAAGAAATACACTAATTAAATGATCTGAATAACATTAGCAATTGTGGACTTTCTGAGGGAAACATCAGAGAAAACGCGGTAACGTCTGGCTGCTAATGCTAGTGCTAATGCTAATGCTACACCTTGGTCAGATCCCAGTATTGATACGATGTGCTCCTGTAAACAGGCTTTTGAACCATTTAGAAAGTAAAGATAACTATAATACGAGCTTCCACAACGATGGAGGATGTTTATTTTAAGCACTATGTCGTAGCAACGAAATGGATAATTAAAATGTTATGCTATAGCCACGATATGCTACAGCTGCGCGGCACATGTTCCTGAAAGTATCTTCTTAAACACTTATTGTTTGATTAAACGTGTGGGTTTACGTTTACAACAGATATTTAAGGTATCACATAGTGTGTTTGATTGATGGTTCTTTCCTTCATATGCTTCAACACATTACTGTCTGAGTATAAACTACACACATTTACAATTGTTTTCTCCTGTATTGTTTGTCACAGTGACAGCTGGATGCAAATTTGCATTCCAGTGGAGACTCAACCCTCGTGTTTACATCGGGCTCACACACGTCTTGAAAGAAATTAGGCTATTTTTGTTGGATGAAAATGCTAGTTATAAACAGATGTGGAAGGGAAAGCAATCATGGCTAGAAGCAAGCCAGACATTAAAGTGATTGCAATTTAAATAATGCACAGAGTCTTTCTCATTTCGTATTTTTTGGTCTCTTGCGGGCAAATCTTCGCAATCATCCAGCTTAATTATACAGTGATTGTTTGTTGGGCTGTGTTGCGCGTGGTGTGAAATCACGGGACCTACACCTAATTGAATTGTGCTGGAATGCCAGCATAGGTTGAGAGGATTTTCTGTCTTACAGAGTTTTATTTTGATAAACCAGTGACAACTGCAACAATTTTCTGTAAATGTATAAAAACAAAAAGCATCTTAATTAACATTCTAAGCCTTCCTTTCCTTCCTTCCATCAATCAATTTCCTGAAACCGGTCCGGGACCATGTCACGGTGGCAACAGACTGGGTAAGTAAGCCCACATAGCCTTCTCCTAAGTATCCAGGTAACCTAGCAACACGCTCCCAAGTCGGATGAGATATATAATCCCTTCAGCATGTTCCGGGTCCACCACGGGACCTCCTACCAGTTGGACATGCCCAGAACTCCTCCAACAGGAAGTGCCCAGGAGAGATCCCAATCAGATGCCCAAACCCCCTCAGCTGCCTCCTCTCAACACTCAGCTCCTTCAGGATGTACAAGCGCCTCACCATATCTTTAAGGCTGCGCCCGTCGCCCTGCAGAGGAAACTCATTTCGGACACTTGTATCATTATTGCTCTCATTACCCGAAGCTCGTGACCATATGTGACGGAAGGAATTCGACTGGTAAACTGAAAGCTTTGCCTTTTGGCTTGACTCCTTCTTCACCACAACAAAACCATGCAATGCTGATGCTTCACTAATTCACCTGCCCAACTGACCTGGTCTACAAATTCTCAAATCTGCAAAAAAAAAATAATATATATATATAGACAGCTGATCCGTTTTAACCATTTTAAACATCTTTTACTCTAAAATCGTCCAAACTGTAAATACGAGATTCATTTTTATATAAATGTCATTGTTTTTATAATTGTATGCTCTAGAAAAAAAAAGGCGACCTTGAAAAAAAGAGCATGCTCTCAATGGTCCTGCCTGTTATGGACACAGGTTGATGATGAGTGATGACTCACAGACGGCTCACCGACGGTGGACGATCGTCCGCATCATCGGTGCATTGTTGGGTTCATTGTGGAGGCAACGGCAGCCTCACCTTAAGTGCAAAAGGATCCCACCGCCTTTGCTCCTGCTCAGATTTAATTTAAAACATGTGATGTTGCAACTTTGTCAGACTGTTTTTCCAAAATTAATCATCACTTCGACATGATTTCATCCCCCAACCTCCAAACTCTCTCACGTTGCTCTTCCCCTCTCTGCCTAATTTATTTCACCTTTTGCTGCTGCTGCTGTGTTTCGTGCTCGTCTTTGAAGTAACTGTTGCCAATTTTCCCTCATCACTTTCTATCGGATCAAAACAAAATCAACTAATTTGAGGTTGCATCAAAACCTGCCGTCTACGCCATCCTTGATACAATCAGCATTCACCTTGCTCCCTGTCTTCCTGTCTCCACAAAACAGCAGTCGTTCCCACTGGTATTGTGTATCTGCATATATTCATTTACTTACACGCTCACTCTTTATTTTCTCTGAATAATCTCCTTCATTCTCCCCTGTCTCCTCCACCTCCCACTGCATTATCTGCTAATAACCCCAAATTTGTTTGCCACTGAGGTGATGCAGAGATCGTCTGCCCGTCCTATTACTCCTACGCCCCCCAAACCTTACTTGGTATATAACACCTCTTATTGAGCCTAAACAAAAGCCAATTGAATCCAGTCAAATATTTGTATTTCCCCCTTGTCTGTCTGATTTAACCGCCGATGCTGTCAATCCCGCCTTTCGCTGCTGCCTTCCTGAACCCTGCCACAGCTCACTGCCCCGCAATCTAGTTTCCAGATTTACTGTGTAACAGCTCCTAATGACAAAGAGAGTCCCTGGATCCCCAAGTGTTGCATTCAATGCCGAGGCAGTCAAGGTTATTTTGAAATATAAAGCAGGCATTCTGTGCAAAGTGCCTCGTATACATAAATATACCAAACCAGGAGGTTCATTACTGATTAAGACATCAGATGGAAACTGTGATGTGCAGTACATGTCGAAAAATGTCCTTAAATTGGACGCACGGTGAATGGAATGAGGTATTCTATGGTAATCATTTCTGGTTATTCGGCACGCCAATGAAATATTCTTGTAAATAACAAGCAAATTGGAACTTGAGCAGAGAAAGGTTGTTTATATACAAGTGAATGAGAACATCCTTGCACATTCCTGCTTGTTCTGAGGAAACCAGCAACAGAAAGAATCTCTCCGCTATAGCTCACGTGGAATGAGTTTTGAATGGTCCTCATCCATTTCTTTACGAGGGTGTGAGGCGGCGGTGTTACCCCCCCCCCCCGGCCATCCATACCACTGCTCTCTTATTACACTCCAGAGTCAGAGAGACGGAGTGGGGTTGTAGCTGTTAAAGCCTCTCGTACCTGGTGCGACACGACTCCGCTCTCCGGTCGGAGTAGCTGTCGCTGTGGTTAAAGACACTGCAGGGAATGACACATACAGTCACAAACACACCCAAGAGGCTGGCTTAGATTGTCAGGAGAGACCTCAGTCCTTTTTTTGATATCTTATATATCACCAATAGCCTCTAAATATGCACATATTATACTAGTACATCCTCACTTACCTCCTCTCACACCCACAAATTAGGTCCTGCAGGGAGCCGTACTGGGATCCTTCTTCTTCAGCCTGACATCAACGCTGAAGCAGGGCTGCGTCGCCTCCACCACCGCTTTAGACAGATGGTTCGGTTGTTATCACTTAGGGGGTCGCTGTAAAGGAGGACTTGCATACTGTGACATGATCCCTTTTCCCAACTGCCCTCTTCCATCTTTGATCTGCTTAGGAACACACGTATGCTAAGATGACGGATGTGGTGACGGGACATGTTTGATTGGACATGAGGAGGGTCGACCCAGCGGCTGTGCATGTCCATTGATGCCACAAGAGGTGCAGTTATCAAGGTATGATATATTATTATATATATGATATATTATAATGAATTAAACTGCAGCTTGTTCAAGGTCCCAACAGGGTCTCAGGAACATATGTACCTCTCTTTTCTCAACACCCCCTCTAACTTGAATCCCACACATTATACATAAATGGAAAGGGTAATTATCAATCTGAAGGCTACATGGGTTAGCACAATTACACCATTAACATGTCACCCGAGCAGTCTGCAGTTAGCCTCTGCCAATAGTGAAGTTGGCACCTGGACCGTAATGAGCAGCTAGTTGATTAAAGGTTGGCTGCATTTGATCTTAACTCACCAGAAAACAAGTGCACGTAAACAGCCATACGCATCTCTACGAATGCACCACACGTCCGTGCACGGGGGCCGTCTCTCTCCCTCATCCTTTCTGTCAGCCCTAATGGGTGGGTGAGCCATATGTCGCAGCAGTTGTGATGCATTAGTTCACTGTGCAACAGGCTTTAATGAACCCTGCTCTGAGGACGAAAGGGAATTAGGTGGGCTTGTTATATTTGTTTTAAATGGTAATTACTGTACAAAGGTTTAATTGCAATGAGGGGTGGGGGTAGCAGGGGTATTAGCCCTCACCTGAGCGGCTTGGTTTCATATTCATACTGGATCTGGAAACTGCTACTTGCAACTAAACTTGCATGCAAAGAGAGTGTCAGTGAAATACACACCTGCTTCTTAGACCTCATCCTTTCACAGCAAAATTACCACCTGCGTCATATCACAGCAGCATGCTGGTGTCAAACAGTTCCTGGCCTTATGATTATAGGTGGAGAAAAAAACACTTCTCGGTATTTTATCACTGTAAGTAAAACATGTAATGATACGTAATAAAATCATTTTATAGGCATTTCCCTAAGCAGGGAGAATCAAACGAATGCAGCACCTCAACACTGAGAAATGCATGAATATCATGCAAACATTTTGTGCTTAGTGTTTCCCCATCGTGGTGCTATAACATCCCAGGCAACCCGTTCTGTGTATTAGCAGCGTCTTGTGTTATTCTTATTCATCGCTTGCGATCACTCACTATCAAACCTAGAATGAATGAAAGAAACGATATGATGTGTTGAACTGTGTGAAGGAGTGGGTAGACTGAGGAAGAGCGTGCAACCACTAACATTTAAAGTACAAAATCGGTATCTTAGGCGAATCTGTTTAAAACCTCCTACATGATTTACCATTGTGAAGCCGTCAATCAAAATAATGGTTCAAAATGTTTCGAGGGAAATTCACTCGGATCTTCCTGAAGAAGGCTATTCAGTTCCTGAAGAGCAGCGGTGGAATCTCCTTTATTTAGCAGATTTACTTCAATTACTTCAAGTAATGTAAATGTGGGTTCATGTGTAGTGACGGATCTACTGAAACCTGTCATCCAACATGGATTTACACTCAGTTTAAATTTCATCATTCTGGTTTAAAACCCACAACTTGTTCATAAAATGATGAATGATAAACACCCTGATAATTGTATTATCTTTGACCAAAATGTGTTATTGTTTTCTGTTTCTATTAAGTCAATTTGTACACGCTGTATTAATCATGACAACAAAGAAGTCTGACATCTTACAGCATGTGTCGAGCATCACAAGAATAATAGATGGTGGTGGTGTTGGGTGCAAAGCTCCAACTCCAAACGACAAGTTGCCAGAAGAAAATGTTGGCATTGTATGTTTCTGTAAACCCCAGGTTCATATAAAGATTCCCCACAGCCTATAACCTTGATAATATCTTTAAGATGTTACGTAACGTAATCTAATATTAAAGATGTCCTTACTTTAATCAAAGTATTTTTAGTGCGTAAACTTCAGCCAACATTCACTGTATGTGATTTGATAGGCTGTGAAATGTTGGTTGTAAAATGACATGCACCAACTTCACCAAACTTCACATGTTGTGTTACCGAAACTCATGCAATAATTTTGCATGATCAGTGTTCAGTGAACAGATTATCGCCCTGTCCCCATGCAGGAAAGAATATAATTGGACTATTGTAGCTTTAAATCAAAGGAGTAACTATACTGAGAGGTGTTCTGAATATTAAGGATTTATACTATATGTTACTATGCAGTAATATTCATAATATTTATCAGGATAATCTGTCGGTATAATCCAGTCAAGCAACAACAGCCTCCAAAATGACCCTTCAAGTGCATCAACATCTATCCAGTTTCAATAAACACTGAGCATTATAATCCTCATTAAGGGAGGAATTAATGGAGAGATGTCATATTGTTCTTCATAATTTGTCAGTGGTTTAATTGTTCTGGCTTAGCAATATATAATAGAGCTGATTAATTATTGCATGGTCAAATGCACTACATGATACATAGTGGTGATGCATGACAGGGACTCTGGCTGGCTGTGGACGACTCCCTCGGGCGCCGATGGTACAGTCCAGCCAAAAAAGATTAAACAGAGAAATGGAAAAATTTGAATATATTATAATGAGTCCAACTCTGAGGCAACAATGTGGACAATTAAAAATCATACTGAGAGGTAATTATCCATTTGTGAAGTGATCGGAAAAAAAAAACGGAAAAACGAAGCTCCAAACCCAATTTCATGTAATTTATTTCGATGGTGTGAATGGAGCAGACGTGCAAAGTGTTACAGGGAACATTTTCTGGGGTAATGAAGTCACAATCTTCCAATTGTGACAAGGATCAGCCATTCTAATACGTTTGTCGTTCCAACCTTCCGAATGTCTCGTACCGCGTCCTCCTCTCATGGAGATCCAACTCAAAAGCAGCCCGATCAATCACGCTGCATTCGAGTACGTACATTTATGAGTCATCCGTGTTGAAATCTGAAGCTCATCGCCTGTGTAAATACCTCCTTCTTTATAAACGGAGAGATTAATCTGACCGGCTCTCTCCAATCGGAGGAGACGGGAAGCCAAGCTGCTGTGAATCACAACAGTTATTCAAGAAGACGGGGCGGAGATGCTGTTAATGTCACCCTTGCCCTTCTATCAAGTGATGAGATTGCTCATTAACATGCGCATGCACAAAATACAGAGCCCATTCATGATGAAACACACAATCACATACAGCACCACAATCTTAGGACTGACACACAATTCCTGCGTCACATTCTGCTGAAATTGTGACTGACAGAGCTAACAAATGTCAGCGCTGACATCCTCTATCCCCTCTCTTGGATGTGTGTGCACCTTCAATGGCTTAGTGTTTGTGTGTAGACAGTGTGAGTGTGCATTTATACCGTTTCCTCTCTGAGATTATGCATATGTGTGTGTTCATACATATGCATGTGCACATGTCTATCACTGTCTTTGTCTGCAAGCCTGTCTCTCTAGCTCCTCGCCCTCCGGGTTCGCCAGTCGTATTAACATTAGCCCCTCCGTACACTGCTGCGGGGATGGGTTAGATCTTAGCCGGAGAGGAAATGAGGAACGGGATAAGTGAAGGAGGAAAGAGGTCAGAGGATGAGGGTGTGAATATTGTCATGCAGGGAGCACGTGGGAGTGGCACTCTGTAGCCGGGGAAAAGGATGAAGAAGAGAGGGGTGGAAGGGAAGCCAAGCGAGCGCTTGTCAAGTGGGGAGAGGAAGAGGGAGTGGCAGGTCTTAGCTGGAGCATCGCTAAGTGAAGCGGGCATGGCTTGGTGTCACTCACTTTGAGTTGAGTTTAACTAGTCAAACCTAGTGTACCATATGTGTTTGGCACTCAAGGTACCCCTGTCAGAAGAAATATTTTCCTTCTGAAGTCATTTTTATCTGAGCTGTACATGACTTATAACTTCTTCCAAATAGTTCTGATGGCATTAGTTTCCCCCCGTGGCATATATAATCCTGTTCACTACCAGAGGGTAGTTTACAACATACTCACATACCTTTACACTCTTCTGTGTTTAAGCAACAGTATTACCTGAATTTGATGGTGGATTTAATTTCTGTTCAACATATTACATCATCGTTATGTGGTTTGTACAATACATCCATCCAATTAACCCTTATAACTATACATGTTTTTGCTGTGTTGGGGGAAATCGGAGTACCTGGAGTAAACCCACACAGACACAAGGAGAACATACAAACTCCACCCCTACAAAATGGTTCAAGTAAGCATTAATAAAATGTGTCTTTGGGTTGCAAAAGCAGAAATCTTCAAGGTGGAGTGATGTCATAGAGGTGTAATTAACAGTGGCATGAGACTGTCGTTTTCCAGTTGATTCAATTGCTTAATGTTGAATGGCTCCATATCTATTTTAGAATTGGCTAAATTACTGAAAGAAACTGTTGCCATGGCACAGCAATTAGCTTAATTCTATAAAAAGATTACTTGATTGGTGTACTGGAAATATTCTAATCTTGTGCATGTCAATATTGATCTCCAGTAAGCAGCAACTGGCGGCAAAGGTTGACTGAACGCAAAAGACAATTTCTTAAATTTTACCGCTCAATGGAATAAAACACAGTTGTAGCCAGACTGAATTCCAACATGGCCGTCGGCGTTGCACATGGAAGCAGGAGGTCCATCTACAATTAAAATCATCATAACTTGCTGAATTTTAAACTGAATTTCAATTGGTTCGCCGTGATACTTCGTTAAATTTAAAAATGTAAGTTTTGGTACGTAAATATGCATGTGCTTTTGTTTCATCACCGACTCTGCAAATTGCTTATTCACCAGACTGGTTTCTGACTTTTTTTTCTTTTTCTGGACTTATAATTGGGACTTTCTGCTTCTTCTTCTAGCGAGAGAGGTGGAATCCTTGCTCAAGATGAAGCCCGTGTTCTTTGAAAGAAAAGAAAAAAAATAGACTATAAAGTGAATAACTGGTCACGTACAGTCAAGTGGGAATGATAAAGAGGTGTTGGCCAAGAGTGCTGAGTGCAAGAGCTAACGCCTCGAGATGCAGAGGAAAAAGACAGGGCTATGTCAAGAGACAGCTATGGTGTCAGATGGATTTCCATAAGAAATACAACGATCTAAGAGCAGTCAGAACCCGGCTTTAGTGAAGGAGCTCAGCCGGGGCTCTTACGGTGTGACATGACATGAGACCTCATTTTAATTCATAAGTTCTCAAGTTCTTCTTTGCAGATGTGTGCACCATCATTTGTATACGTCTATATTTATCTATATACACAACATATGGGGAGGGATGCAGTATATATGGTTATCCATGTAGCCAAGTATGTTCCTCCACTTACGCTCCCTCATTAGACCCTCCAGATGTAGATCAGATGTAAAGATCTGAGGTCTTTACATGTAAGTAAGCCCGAGGGTCCAGAAAAGGCCTGGAAAACCTCACTAACATCGAACATGCAAAATCTATGTCGTCTAATGAGTCACCAACAGTGGCTCTATTTGCCGCAGTAGCATTTAGTGCGGTAACTCTACCACAAACTCTAATGGACATTGACATCTGTCTTCATGGTGTTGACCGATAGAAGGCCGTCTTGACGGAGCTGACCTTTGCGCGGGAGAGCTTGTCGACTGACGGCGTGAGAGCTAGCGATCTAAGTTTGAAGAACATCTTTTCATCACATTTGTCCCCTAAAGCAGCTCTTAATTGTATGTGATCGTGAATAATCTTGACATGAAATGCGTAGGGGGGTTAAAAAGACCAAGCGCAATGAAAATAGGATAGAAAAGTTCTTTTACTTACTTCTAATCCAAAACTAAGTGTGTAGCTCAGACATGTCTCACTTCGAGCTGCTGGAACTCCTCAAGGAAGGATCCTCATCTCAACCGCAAACAACCTCACCTGATACATTTTGTTGCGAAGGGACTGAAGGGTCCTTCGGACATTTGAGCACAGCCGCCCACTCAAAGTAAACTCGCCTTGCCCTCTTGCAGACCTGCGTTCTCTGAGGTCGGATATGTCAGTACATTGAAAACTTATTTGTGAAGCGAATCCGCCTCGTGATGTAGCGTCGGTGCTACTCCTGCATCAATGTGGGGAACAGGCTGTGCACTAGTCTCCAGGGAGCTCGGCGAGTTAGCGACAAAAGCTCATTTTGGCTCCTTGTTTACAGCTTTTGGACACTCAATCTTTTAACATGGCCAAAAAACGACAGATACAACAACTATTAAGTGTCTGATTCTGCTTTGATTTATCAAAAATTCTCACTAATTGGATTATGAATAATAAGAATAAGAACACAGATGGAAATTAGATAGGGGAGGCTTCGATGGTGATGGAAAGAGTAAGTGTTGAATCACCCTCATGCATCAATAATGCCAACCTCCCTCCCCCCATCTTCCCCCCCAACAAATTTACCAAATTATGTTTTCAGGGAAGCTCATGTCTTATTAAAAGGAGCAAAGCTCCCCGTGGCTCCCCTGTAGTTCGCACCCCTGCTTGCTTGTATCCTTCAATCACACTCGTTTAGTCACTCCCCAGAATTCATGATCACAGTTGAGGGCTGGAACACGGGTCGACTGGTAAATTTATGGCCTCGAGGCCCGGCTCCCTCAACAGAAGTCGGGCACCGCTTCTTGTAAAACACGCTCGCTCATGAATGCAAACCTGGCGGCGTCGACACACAAAGGTAATGCGGTGGAATTCAAACAGACACATAGCCGATGTTCATCCGGCCACTTTGTTAAATTACATCTGAAAGCCGGTGCAGAAAAGAAAACACAGTGAGTTTCAAGTTACTTTCAAGTAACAACTATTAAACACCCCCATTTCTTTTTTTTTTTTTTAAAGTTTCTCCAGCAGGTGTGAAATGCGATGCAACCATGTCGAAACATGCAAACAAACCGCAGCTCGCGACCGCGCTGAAACCTTGCCGGGCTTTTTTGTTCCTCACTTGAGTGCGAGAACCTTGTTGTTCCTTTTTATTGTGTGTCTCTCAGTCTCATGCATATGACACCGATTCACATGTGCACACCGGAGCATAAACATACACAAACTAATTCATTCCCTCACACATGCACACACGCATACACACACACACACACACACTAACACACACACGCACGCACGCACACACCGCGCCGCGCCCCACTTCTGTTTAGGGAAAAAAGTAATTACTTTCTCTCCCTGCCTCAATGCCTTCAAAAGCCTCAGTGGGGCGATTCCCCAGTGAGCCAGTGAAATTCACTTAAACAGCTTTTGAGAGAGTAAGCAGTCTTATTGTTGCACCCTGAAACTTTGATTGTAAAGGGAGAAAAAATGAGAGGAGGAAACGCAGAGGGCAGGGGGAAGACTGGTAAATAAAGCTGTTGGCCACTTTTTATTTTTCCCAGGCTTTTTTTTTTTTTCATTTATTTTACCTCTCTGGGTCTTTGTTCTCTTTCACTTGGCTAACGACTTTAGGCAGACAACAATGGCGGAGCTGCACAGTATCATGCTCTGTGTGTGTGTGTGTTGTGTGTGTGTGTGTCTATTCATTCTGCTTTGCACATGCTGTCACTAATCCCTCCTCCATTAAAAATCTATATCTCCTCCATCAATCAGAATCCGTTTCCGTCGCATGTCTATGCAGCTCGCAATGCTTTTGTAAAAAGTGCCTAATGTTGACTTTGAGACACTCACTGCTCGGCCCACCTGCAAGACTCCTCCTGTCCGGGCTCTTAAATTGGCACACATATCGAGAAATTTCAACACGTCCTTCACTCCCTTTACACTGATGCATGAGGAACCCTTCGTCGTCTGTGTGAGACACGGTGGGCTTTCAAATCATGACAACTCACTGAGGTCAATATAAGACATGCTCAGCTTTTTACGCCAATATAAAGCAAGAAACTCCACATGAGGAGGCAGGTTGGGGTGTCGGTTGGGTCAAACAAACACCAGGCGTTTGCAGCAAGTCCAGACTTTAACGACCAGTGTGAGGGCCAGATTTGGAACAAGTCAACCTTGTTGAGTGATGCTAACCTACGGTTGAGGTCTGGTCAGGGAAACATCAATGTCAAAGTTAAACTCCCTGCTTTAGTCAGGGACTCGCCCAGCAGCCGGAGCAGCTGCTCTGAGTTGATTTACATTGGTGTTTGCTCGTTCGTCGTTTGCGATGCCGAGGGGCCGTCACGAACGACGGCGTTTTTGACGTTTGTCGTGAGCCGGGATGAGAACAGACTCTTAATTTCCTTCAGATTGCCACTCTGGGTGGCTAACAGGAGGATCCCGGGGCCATGCCTCTGCCAGAAGATGAACTAAATAAATGAACATAGCTCAGACTAAAGGCTCTGATGCTGAGTCCCATGATGGACGTGTGGTGGTGG
>CAAKHC010003650.1:3963-14014 GCA_901007825.1 Macroramphosus scolopax | reverse complement strand
CCCCCCCCGCCAAACTCTCCATTTCATGGATGTAGAATTAGCAAGAGAGGAGGTAGTATTCACTTTGCAAAACATGAAAGAACACTTTCCATGGAAGAGTCCCCTTGGATTCCTTCCCCTCTTCGCACTTTGCTGTCAAAATATTGACACAGGAGGGGAAAGCAAGCTGCCTTTTTCTCTCATGTATCACACACTTTGTCCTTTTGAATTATTGATACTCCTGGAAGGGGGTTTGTGCCGGACACATGGCTGTCCTCAGGTCTTTTTTCGGTCCGTGGCAGCGCCTGCAGAACAAATCTGTAGCTGGCACGGACCGCCGGCGCAAAGCTCTTTCCTGTTAGAACTGTAGAGTAGCTCAGGGCTAATAGAGAGACCGAGGTGCTGCCGGTGAAACGCCTGGCCTCGGGGCTTTGCAGGGACATTCAGAGTGTTTAGCTAATGGCAAAATGTCGAGGTTCTTGGTTCAAGAGTACAGGTTGCGGCTGCCTGACTGAAGTTGCTCTTCTGTCGGGGGTTGAGACCGGCATATTCATCCCAAACACTGTTAAAGTGCTGAGAAAATGTTGGATAAAGACGTCAGGCGACCTTCGGCTCAATAGTGTGTAATGCTGCGAGCAAACATACATCACTGTATGTGACAGCAGACAGCTCTATAGACCATGTCTCCGTCAGCAGCCGATGGAGACAGACAATCTTCCACTGACAGTTCTGCCTGCAGAGATGACGCTCCAGCATTTGCTTGTATATCATGGGGATGAAGTGAGGTCAATGCTTAAAGTTAATGTCTAAATAATAAGTTATCTACTAGAATATGCATTTTGAAGTTCAATTAAATAAGTTGCATGTGTCCATCATCCACTTGCATCTACTGAACAGGCAGCGCGTACGCTTCAACTTGCCTTGAGCAGTGATTCCAACCTGGCTAACGAGCGAGCCCAACAGAATCACGGCTCCTAATACGATTTTTTTTGCACCTCAAGAGGCAACCGTGAAATCCATCCAAACACACATTGGAGAAAAGCACATTTGTCCAATTATTTCAAGGACCTACGTTCAAAAAATCGCCAAAAACCAGGTCAAATTATTGCACCTGCAGTCACAACACTACTGCCTCTGCAGACTTGTTGATCAAGCAGAGCAGTGCATTGTGGGTGAATGGTTAATTTGCGGGACTTTCACCTGTAGGAGATAATTGGTATGAAAACAGTATGTATGTACCTTTGAAATTATAGGCTTAACTGGATCAAATATATACGATCATACATTCAACGTGATCACTTACTTACACTTTTTCTGTTGATTTGATTTCATCCAGCGGGAATCCGCATTTAACAATAACCCACCTCCTCAAGTGCCACACGCGCCGCATTAAAATGCCTTTCTCCACTCCCACAGCTTCATAACGGCAAAGCCGACGCAACAAATGTGTCAATTTATCGTTGTCTAATAGAGTTTTTTTTTTTTGCATGATTCATTCTGTGCCACATGCAGACAATCTTAAGCCTGAAGAAAACCAATAAACTCTGCTATGTACTCGCCACATAATCAGGAGGCAATCGTCTCCATGGTTACAGACGCTTTGCTCACGTAGCTGCTGTGTTATATTTGATGATTACTTACTACTTTATGAAGAAGTCGGACGGATATAGGATTTACATGATGGGTAGGTTAACTGTCATGCACCTCTTATTATAACATTTACTCCACAATAATTCACCCATTTGACTCATTCACACAAAAAGGAAATTAAAGCTCAAATGCTTTCAGAGCTAATGCAGCAGCGGGATAACACAACGGCCGCCGTGCTGACGAATGCAGATACATGCAGCTTAAATGTTATAAGTGGGGTGCTACAGGGTGGTGGTTTTTGCGTGGGCGGGTGTTAGGATGGCAATTATCCGATGCAGTGCGGTGATGTCATTCCCTATTTGCCGGTTGGAGGTGTAACATTTCGGTAATAATTGAATTGTAGGGCTTTGGGCAATAACAGACGTCCGTCATTCGACACCAGACATATACATGAAATGATATATGTTTGTTTTTGACGTGTCTCGTTTAATTAAAGTCCGCTGGAAAGTTTTCAAACCGCTAATGTGACACATAGGTCCCCCATCGTTTACCTGGATGGGTTAATTACTTGCACAGTTTGAGAGACGTAAATAGCTTCTAAAAACTGAATAAATCCATGTACGATGATAACTATATAAAAGGTCAACATAATATTGTATTTTTGAAGACATACTGGAAGCTGCCTTCATTAATTAGTTTAATTTATAGCAAATTAAAAAACATGTAAAATGTGGGTTTGAATATCCAATTATTAAGAGACTTCACAGAATGAAAAGAAAACAATATCTCTGTCATTTGTTTAAATCAAATATTATTGAATAAAACTAAATTAAATTCATGCAAATCAGGACTATGGTGATTTTTGATTGGAATCTGTACAATTATAAACATTTGTTCATTAATTCAAAACTAATCAGCAGAAAATAACATTAAATTCATGGTTCCGATGTCCTCTACAGACAGTGAGCAGGTCGGTGTCACTGCAAATTATTTCTGTAGGAATGAGCATAACTAAAGTGTAGGAGGGTTATGAGAGGCCTGGAGTGTTGTACGAGGGGAGACTGGAGTCTTAACTTTCTGTAAGTCCACGGCTACATTCAAGCAGAAGGAGAAAATCAGAAAAGATTTGTTCAATATGACTCCAGAGAGCGGCTCATTTCCAGCCAGCCATGGTTGCCCAGGAAGTCTCAGAAATACAGCTGGTTCTTTTAAAAAAAAAACTGTATTTCTTATTCAAGTTTCTGCACCATTTTCTTCTTGAGGGTAGATGCCCAGAAGCTGGATTCTCGTCTTTTTAAGGACGTTCTTAAACCTATCCTGTTTAGTCAAGCTTCCTATGTGTTTTCCCTCTTGGTGCCGTTTGTCTGTTTGGTTTGAAACCGGCAATCGCACCGCGGCTGCGGACCGAAACCTCTTACAGGAGTGGATCTCCATGTGGTAGCAAACAAGCTATGGTTCGTTTGTGGTTTTCAACACGATCGTTCCTCCATCAGACACAGCCAGAGGGTGAATTCTGCATGTTTAAGCTAACAGCTCTTGTAACCAGGTGTGTTTTTGCCTTCTGGGATGTTGCTGCAAACTGCAGCTTGCGTGGGAGAAAAGAGGAAACGATAAATTCGGAGACATATGCACTTGTCCGGAGCACCGTCTCCCTGTATTTACTCTCCTACTTGCCCAGACAAATCTGGCCAATACGAGGACTGAACATTCTCATGGGGTTTGTTGTGATGCATCTCTGTGTGTAAAGTAACTGAACCAAGCCGAAAACAAATTTACAAGCTCATCGACTGATTCGGAACAGAGAAAACTTACTTTAGCTGTGAAATAAAGTCTCTCATTCTTTTCCTCCATGCTGCTCTTCATAGTTGTTTCTCCGTCCCCGGCTTACTGGTGACTCCGTATTATCTCTTCGCATTCTCTTCCTTCCTTTTTCATTTCAAGGTTGTAAAAGGGATATGAGGCACATTTCCTCCACTACAAGGTGTTATCACTCTCTCAGTGTTGTGATCAAAGACTCCAACTGCACATCAGCAACAACTAACAATTGCGGCAACACAGAAATTGAGATATGTACCTAATAATGTGGCACTCCAGCAGATATGTTGTGTTAATTTTCACAACATGGAAAAGCTGTCTCAGCCAAAGAGATATCCCACATGATCACTGTCTTTGCACGTTTTATGGTAATGAGGAAGCTAAGAGATTGTGCTATTTAGGTCGCTTATCCTGTTGAATCTGATCTGTTAATATGTGGTTTGTGAAGAGTTGACTGGTGTCATGTTTTTTTTTTTACTTCCCCTTGTGCAGACATGTGTGCAACCCTTTTCATTTTGCTTTAAACTGACAGAGACAGTGAGTTTGAACCTTTGGACCTAAGTGGTATCTCTGAGTGCTGCCTGGGGGTATCAGCCAGTGTATGATAGGAGCCAGGTGAAGCGCTGACATTTAGCTAAGAAAGAGCACGGCAGCGTAGCCCCTGTGGGGTTGTAGGGGAGTCCATCACCAAGCCATGTTGCCAGGTATGAGATGAGCTGCTGACATTTTTGGAGTTTTTTATCATTAGCGCTCACACAGGCGCTTCGCACTCCCTCGCTGTGAAAAGTCAACTCCACATCCACTCTCCCTCTCAATGCATTTACAATGAGTCTCAAGACCGTGCTGGTGCTGGGAATAGGGGACGCGCTTTTAATGTTTTTTAATGTTAACATTATACTGTAGTTTCCAAGCAACAATGAAAAACGATTTGTTTAAAAGGTGTTTAAAGGTTGAGTTTTGCTACAACACATCCTCACACAGCCCCGAGCTTGTCAAATATTGACACATAGCCCATGGCTCTTCAGGTCAAACTACGCCAGTGTGGGAACCCGTCATGCATTTTGGACATGTAGGACTGTTTTCAAAAGATTGGAGGTGATGATGTCTAAATATAGCTGGAGGGTGACTTTAGGGCAGAACTCTGGGAGGTGAGTGGAACAGACAAACATCAGGGTTTGGAGTGGAATACAGCTGGTCCTTTTCTTTCCTAAGTTTTTATTGTACAATAATGATAATGAAAGAGAGGTAATCATAAGGAAGGAGTAACTTCCTGACAATGTACTAACTAACCCTAATTTATATGTGTGTGTGTGTGTGTGTGTGTGTGTGTGTGTGTGTGTGCGTGTGTGTGTGTGTGTGTGTAGCCTGGTGATGGGACACAGTATTTTATATCTTTGTACTGCGTTGACCTTGAGTTTTCTTTGTTAGCAGTTCTCAAATAGTTTATTGTTGAGGGGACGCTGTCCCTTTAAGAGTGGCCTATGTTCAGATCGCGCGATATCTTGAGATCACGCGAGATCGCGATTGCGCGTGATTTGGTGGCTCCCGTAAAGCGCGAGGGACCAGGAAGGAAGGTGAATACATGTTTTATACTTTGACATCACGACTGTTTTAGTGTTGTAACAAATGTATGTGTTGCATTTGTATTTTTTTCTATTCAGAAATAGACCAGTACTGTTGTCTTGATAGGGTTTATTGTCATACTGATGTTATTATAAAGGGAAAGTTTAAATTTATAAATTCTTTAAAATACAGTTAATGCTGCTTTTTCAGTTGAAAGCAGTTTGGGAATAAAGGACCCATAAAGATTATTGTTCTGTGTCTGGTTCAGACACAGAACAATAATCTGCCTGGTCACACATATATATAAAGTACTTTCATGTAGTCTGAGTCTCATGGCGCGGCCACACGACTCAGACGTACCTGTGTGAGATGGCTAGCTGCCTGAACTGTTGCTAGCTGTATACCTTCGGTTACCACACACGGTGTTGCTGCTTTAGCACTACTGTTTCTTTTCACTTCATTAAAAATGTCCAACATATTTATTTTAAACATTCACTTAAAAGTTGTACATACTTTTTCACTTCCATAGGCAGACATGCAGACCGTTTTAAATGGTGCATGTTGTCAGTTTGATGCCTGCGGCGCTCTTGTATAAGACTATGAGTAGAACGTTTTCACTTTTCTATTTTTGCCACGGACCGTGCGCTTCTCCCCGAAAAACAAAAAACACAAGGCGAGACTCTGAATCTTTTGACGGCGTGCCGCCGAAGCCGAGCTGCTCACACAGGCGGTGTGGCTGCGCTAACTTGTTAACACGGGTGCCAAAAGGGAAAATAAGAGGTTTTACACGCACTCCTCACACAGGCGGTGTGGCCTCGACGTGATGTGGATAGACAGCTGCAGTGATAAACAGAAACTCACTTGAAAATAAGTGTTACCTCGCTCCCACACATGCACAATCCACTTTAAGAAGACCTGGAACACAATTTCAAGTCATGACCCACCAAGGAAAAAGGATATAAACTGTAAGAGATAACTTAACAGCCGTAATCCAATCACTAATTGCCTGATTTCCATTTAAATGGTTGCAGTAATAGATGCATTAACATATGAAAAGTACACCTATGTACAGACTCCATATTGCAATATCAAGGAATAAGTGCATCATCTCTCACTGTCCCATTATTTCCCCCGTTCTCCTCCCAGGCATGTGCTGGCACACAGAGAGACACAGAGCAGCGGCGGAATAATTTCCGTTGACTTCCTGGTGCCTCGGCCACCGGAGGCACATTCATAAAAGCAAAGATCTAAGACATTAATTCACATGATTTCATTAAAGATGTGTGATTGCATTAAGCCCATTCGTTACACAGCCGCAGTGGTGTGTGCTTTGTACGTGTGTCGCCTCCTTGTGTAATTTGATTCAGGGGATTTCCAAGCTTATTTCGTCACTTAATTAACGAGCGAGGAGTATCAGTGGTATGTCTTTTTTTTTTTTTTTTTTTTCCGTTTCGGTTTTGTTTATCTCTTGGCCACAGAGGTTCGGAGTCATTTGGAGGTCTTTGGCTTTGTATTGGAGATGAATGCCTGTCGCCTACTGTGGAATCTTCCATTTCAACACTGATTAGAAGATTAGAAGAAGATGATTTTAAAAAAAAACACACCCTCTGTATGTTTTAATGGTATCATGAAGAACTCCCATGTGATAACGGCCCATTACGCCTGCAATCAAAGGCGTTCCAGAGGTTCCCTTTTTTTTTTTAAACCCACACAATAGGGGATTTGAATATTGTACCCAATAATTGTCCTCATAATAACATCAACCTTCACAATTATCCCTGCCTTGTACTAATTACAGACAATTAGTCGCAGGGACAGGTAGAGATATCAGACTCCTTCATCGAGTATTAGTTTCAGCTGATTATGAAGAAGCAGCACATTGCATCTCCACACACAACTCTTCCCAAAGGCCTAATTGGGTCTTGGGTGATTCCAGCTTTGTTTATTTAGCCCTGATTACACCTGGGATAAAGTCTTCAATTAAATCTAGAGCCGTAATGATCTCATCCTGAATGCCAGCGATGTGCCGCCGATGGCCTCTGACGGAAAGGTCACCGGCGCTCACAGCGGCACATTGTGCGCTATCATGCCTTTTTTTTTTTTTTAAGATTTAGTGCTCCGGCCTCGGAGAGATAGTGGCCTTCTTAAACGCTAAACATCATAAATACTTAATCACAAACTTTCTTCTCGCAGCCGTCAGGGGAGGGAGACAACAAAGTTAGTCACTTAAAGGTACTAAAATGAGATATTTATTCTATCTGTGTTTACATCATACTGTGCCTCGGGGCTACAACCGCACCAAAGCCTGATTAACATGCTGACAACAACAGCTGAGGAGGTGTTGGTGTGTGTCCGTGTTTGTGAGGAAGGCTGCACTTGATCATTTGTTTCCCTTGTTTACCTGTAGGGCATGAATCGCTCGCTATTGACAAATCACCCAAAAGCTGATTGCTGCATTAGAACTGCTCTTAAAACGGCTCCTCGCTCCCGTTGCATCATCATCGCTTTCTCATAAGGCTCAAGTGATGAATTATAAATTGTCCTCATCATTTTGCCGGGGTCAAGGACGAGGATTGAGCACTGCGGCTTGTTTATCTTCTTTCAGACTTTGTACGAACACGAGTGTGACGGGATATAACAGGGTTAGAGTGAGAGCGCTGTCTTGAGCACCCATGGCAGGTGGGAACCTGATTATGCCACACAGGAAGTGCGCTTTTCATCTCTTATTTCTTCGGGTTGCGTCAGGGTGACTTGTCATTGAAACATCCTTTCGAGCTGAAAACACAAGTGGTATAAACAAAAAAAAAAAAATCTCCCATCTTTCCAGTGATTGCCTTTGTTTTCGTTGTCGTCTTAAAATCACGAGTGCGCATACGACTGTCAATTGAACTCATCTGCGTCAGAGCGAGCGAGTCGCTTGTCGTCTCGGGTGTCAGCGATCGGCCTTAGAAGAATTGTGACGCGTTTCTGATTGTCGTTGGGAGTGCATGAAACATTTTCCTGCAGCGTGATCCAACCTGCACATTGCATCATGGACCTCTCATGGTCTACCGTTGAACTTTACCTTAAAACCCAGGTAAACAAATAACATCGCAAGCAAACACCATAGGGTGCATGAAGTGGACGGTATGAAGTGCACAGACGGTGCATTCCGCACCAACTGGAGGTGAACTTGTTAGTGCGAACAGCCTGCTCCTAGCATGCTAATTGCTCAGTAGGCAATTTATAGCACCTTATATTTCAGTATGTAGTCGGCAGGTTGTGTGAACACGCTCCTGCGAGTCCACACGATCTAAATTATTTTGTTTACTTATAGTTGTCGACCTTGCAACTCAAAAACCGGGCCGGCCCCGCTGGTAATCTTCTTCACGTTCATAATACAGATAAACACACATAAACAGAACCCATAATTAATGTTTCACCTGACTTGACCCTGAAATGATATTTGAAAACGGTCCGTAAGGAACTTCAGTATTGATTGTTGTGCATTCTGTGATAAAGTGTTTTGTGATGAAACTCAGTCGGCCATGAAATAACAGTAGCAGCAACAAGTGTACAATATTTCCCTTTTGATATCACTTTTAATCAGTGTTTATGTGCTGTGACTGTCGCCACTGGCGGGCACACATTCTTCTCCACTCCGTGGCGAACTCCACCCGTCTGTCACTCCAAACTAATGTGGCAAATGCAAAGGAATCATTTTAAAAAAACACCACTTAACGCGGCTTCCAGTGCAACTTTCTCAGCGGTGAAACACAGATGATTGTTGGTTTGTTGTTTTGGGGAGAGGAGCCGCGAGACATATTCCCTCCAGATTGAAATATTTGTCATCGCGCTCCCGCTCTGTGTCTCTCTCCCTTCCTCGCTCTCCTTCCTTCTCGGCACTAAATGACTCACCGAGTTGAGATTTATTCCTTCCATTTCCGCCCGCTCTTAATATAAGCACCTTCAAGAAAAAGGGAAAAGAAACATCCTCATATTGTTTTTTCAATGATCGTATGATTGCCTGTTTTAGCGTAGGAAAACCTCCGAGACGAAAAACAGGGATTGTTGTCCAACAGCATCCATCTCCTGTCTCACATGGGCTTGTTGTCAGATCGTGCTCGGGAAATGCGACTGACGGGTTTTGCATTACCGTTAATGCATTTGTCCTCAGCGTGCGCAAAATGATTCTCTACAGCGTGCAAGACAAGGGCTTTTAAATGTGACAGGTATCGGTGTTGTGATCGGCTCATCCGAGGGTGCAACGCCGCTCGCTGTCTTCCTGCTCATTTGGTTCCAGCCACTGGGACTCCTAATAAGGAACAACAGCGCCTTGATGTTTGGCCCTCTGGCATCCGAGGTTTATTTGTGGGTGGTGTGTGAAGATGCACACGCAAATGTATGCTCACTTATGCACAGATTTAGCAAACGCACATTTTTCAGTCACTTTTTACACACACACACACACACGCAGAGTCGCACACAGCCACAGGCTGCAGGGAATAAAAGAGGTGCAGAGATATTGGAGCATTCATAACCGGCTCACAACAGAAATAGGCCCTGTAATTTACCTGCGCTAAATGGAGCTTTTTTTTTTTTTTTGTTAAAGCCAAATCGTCCAGCATCCAACTCTCCCTTCCCTGCTCTTCCTCCTCCTCCTCCTCCTCCTCGCCCTTCCTGCCCCGGATTGTAATTGTCCCCTGAAAGAGCGCACAGTAAATAAAGCTAATGCAATATTTTTCCCCGGCGTTCGTCTTGTGATGTAGTGCCATGTTTGTCTTCTCGGAGAAGTAAGTTTTGAATCTGAACTCGGGGGCTGGTTAGATAAATAATGTTTATTTTTTTCTGAAATAGTTTTCAAGGTGAGCGTTCACTAAGGACACATATTCCCATTAGGAGTCCATTTCCCCCGTGCGGAATGTAAACACAACAAAATGGGGATTTTTTTTTTTTTCATTTGCTTTAGCTCTTCTCTTTGGTTGAGGAAACACACACACACACCGACGGTCTCTCCATCTGAGTTTGTCTCACACTCTCACCTGCTGCCTGCTTCTTTGTCAGTGTCTCTCTATGTCAGATTCTTTGTCACCTCAATCCCCTTCCTCTTCTCCCCCCAGCTTTC
>CAAKHC010003645.1:148637-173866 GCA_901007825.1 Macroramphosus scolopax | reverse complement strand
ACAAATGCTATTGTAAGAAAGTGGTGCTGGACTCTGTTTGTAGTAATGAAATAAATAAAGAAGAGAACTGCATTCACAGTGTCTCCTTCTTTGTTTGTCCCCCAGCCAGACGCCTCCAACACTGTAGTAAATCAGATCTCCTCCCGGCTGCCTGATGGGCGGCTCGGCGCGCCGCCGCCCGCCCTGTGGGTGTGTTCACGGCTCGGTGGCCTCTGCATCCACCTGCCAGCGCCCTGCCTTCCCTCAGTCAGGAGCGCCCAACTTTCCTTAGGAGATCACGCCGCGTGCCTGGACCTCGCCGCTCCGCAGGGACTTTGTTTCAAGCTGCTTTTCCCACGAGATGTTGACTGAGCTCGTCCATCTCTCCCAGGACTGAAGTCCAGAAACACTTCACCTCTCCTGAAGTGATCTGTTATCGCTCCGGACCAGTGAACGCGGCGCGCGCGCGGACCGTCACCGGGATTTTACACATTGATTTCAACTTGGTGGCGAGAGTGATCGATCTTTTGGAATTGGTTTGTTTAATGACTTGCAAGCTTGGATCTGAAGTTGGGTCGCTATTCGGGAATCTGTAAGAACAAGGTTGGTCCTGTTACTTTTTAATGCTTTTTAACATGTTCTTTTTTATGTCTTATTCTGAATATTATGAAGGTTTAACATCCTGCAGCTGCGCGCTTCTATATTTATTTGTGCAGCTTGTCTTATTTACTGGTTGTCTCTTTTTAACACTTGACAAATAAAAGCTAATTATAACATTTCATTTTCATTTCTCTTTAACTATCTTTAATTGCCATTCAGCTCAACGTGTCACTAATTCCCCACCAGACTGTTTACAGTTCTGTCGTCCATGTGTAGCTGCCAGTTGGCAGTTTATCTCACACACACGCACACACACACACACACACATTTCAGTCTATATAATGTTACAGCAACAGTAAAATTAATTCATTTCTGTTCTGTTTTATAATTTCACATCATTGGACAATCGAAGATTGTTTTTGTTGAGGAATGTAATAAGAATAATCATGTAGAGTTCATCCTTTATTGTCCACTGATTTCATGAGGAGGGGAACACTGACATGTTGCAACATTCCATCTTTGTGTGATTGTTCATTAACTGTATAAAACATGAATAACCTGAGGACTGATGTTATTTGCCTTCTCATCTATTATTATTATTAATATGATTAAGCTAATCAGTTATGTGGACATGTGTTGGATTTATGTGGTTAGAGGTTTCAAAATCTGCCCCTTTAACATTTTAACTGATAAATTAATTCTACTGCTCAAAGAAATCATAGGAGTTTAGACATTTTAAGACTATAATACGCAATGAATGGACAATCTCTCCAAGTGAGTGTCCTCCACTCCCCTGATTGTCATGTGTCAGCAGCACCTTGTTTGATTTCCTCTGCCTGTGTGAAGCACTCGGCCTCAGTCTCAGAATAAACAGCTGGTTGGTTAACACATTGTCAGTAAATAGCAGAGGTTTAAACAGCTGGTTATGCTCATAAAACCACTTGAATCGTCCAGTCTGAGGGCTTTGCAGTCGTCTCCGAAGATGTGTTTGAGCTGGACGACCGGTCCGATTGTAGAGTGGAGCAGCTTTGTAGAATCATCACAGTCGGAGGGTTCAGTCAGGGAGGTCAGTTTGGTGTCTGCATGCCAGAAAAGTGCATTGAAGTTTTTTCCAATCTCATAAAAAAACGACATGTATCTGATGGAGACTGGCTGAGGGCAAGAGGTTTAGAATAATCTGTATTTTCGGCTGCTCTTGCCAATCATTCATTAACTCAGGACCTACGGTAATTGCCGACCACACCTGCATTGTCTTCCTAGTGTTTGAATCTGTCATCGTTTGTACTACTGCAGCAACATTTGTGCCAGAAAATAGATTTCCATCTGATCTGTGGTAAGCGTGAGGACCTGGTATAACCTGGTATTAGGTGAATCTATAATTACAGAGCAGTACATGCGTTCGGTGTCATGAAGTAGGAATGTGTTTTGGGTGCGTGGAGGGGAAGAGGAGCCTCTTTCTGTTAAGTCAGCATGATCTTTCCATCTCTTTGTGTCACACACACACACAGACACACACGCACACACACACACACAAACAAACATCTGGCTGTAATCCCTTCACTCAATCGCTGCGCTGACAGGGAGGGGCCCCTTGGGAGGCATTGATTTGACATGTCACATAAATTAATAGAAGAACTTGGAGGGATTCTGTCGGTGGAGTTTGTAAAGCTTATCTCGTTTGTTCCTTCTTGTCCCTGCAGATATTTCTCAGGATCACTGCTCGCTTGCTACTGGAGGTCTATCGACCATGCAGCTGGACTGTCTGTGGACGCTCCACGCCCTCCTGGCACTGTCCGGCTTCGCTCTGGGAAACCCGCTGAGCAATGACCCGATGGCAGCGCCTCGGGTCTTCATCTCCTTTAAAGGTAAGACCTGATCCCGCCTCATTTTCATTCCATATATATAGATTTTTTTTTTTTTGCTGGTTCCTTAAAATCTGCCGTTGTTGTGTGATTGGAGCGATTGTGGTTTGGATGTGGTGCTGAAGTTTTCGGAGAGGATGATACATTGACCACAGACAAATTGCTCCCCCCTCCCTCCTCCCCCGCCGACATCCAGGCAGTGTAATAACCACCAGATGCTTCCACTGGCCTGTGATGTCAAAACAATTAAAAGCACCAACATATTGGAGATATGTCTTGTGTGCATTATGAACAACACTCATTATTGTTTTAGTTAATCAGATTCAGTCCTAATCTCAAATCCTGTTCATTACTGAATCCTTAATTGGAGCCACAAAGGGAGACAGCATAAAAGCGAGCGTGTAATAACTCCATGAGCACGATGTGATTGTTCCCTCGTGTAGTCGGGGTCTGTGTTTGTGTGTTTTGCTCGCCGTACAGATAAGGTGAGATGGGTTGCTGGGTTTCGCAGGGGGGGCTGAGTTAGAGAAGGTATTAACAAGAGCAAATTGCCAGGATCAGCCAAGCAGAGCGATGTCCCTGAGGCCTGTCCTGCTCGGAGATCAAGCCTTTGATTAGCATCCAGAGAAAAGCCGAGGGACCGAGCAGCAGCGGCGCCCCTGTTTGCTTTGCTTTCCATTTCCCACCGCTCCCTCGAACAAGTTGACTTAATTAAGTGGACTGGCACAGTTCATTGTTGAAGGCGTTTTCCTGCTTTAATCAAGTAGGATTTACCACATCAGTGAGCGCACATCCAGAGCTCAGCAGTATGTTCAAGTCCCTAATATCAGTTTAGTCCCCACACACAGGTTGTGTTGTCTTTAGAGAACCTGTACGTTTGTGTGCAGACTCACTGAATGCTTTTGAATAGCTGCATCGTAGATGGCTGAACTCAGCTGAAAGAATCTGAGAGCAGCAGCAGCAGACAGGCACTATTCTTCAGGTTGACAAGCAGGGTGGAAAATGCCGGGCTCTCCTGCTTACCTGTGTGTGTTTGGCTCTCCAGTCAATATGAATTTCACAGTCTGCTGCCGCTGCCGCTCTCGGAGGAATGCACCCCCTCTCCATTCAATATTACAACTCTTGCTCCCTTAATTGCTTTTTGAGAGGCCCATGTAGTTCTTACCTTGGCAGGCTGGCTGCACTTCCCCTGATGCAACGGGATTTTGTAAGTTTTCGCTCGAGCTGCTTGGGAAAGGCTGTTTTCATCCGGGCTGCAACTTTCGAGGAAACACATTGCGACAAAAGTGCAGCCGGGAGCTTTTAATGCGTTTGTGAGCGCCAGGGAAAGAATGCGGTAATTGCCCCGTTCCTCGTTTGTAATTATTGATCATCACGGCATTGTGTCACACGGAAAGAAAAACCTCAAATTGCGGCCGTAAAACTGCCCGTCTCTCTCAGAGCTGAGCTGAACTCATGTTCCAAACTGATTAACTCGGTAGCTGAGGAGCGAGGTTAAGAACCGTGACCTCCATCTGGGAGGCCGTCACTCTCCTATTAAAGCAGGTAGTGTAAATCATGGGACTTAATTACTTTACTGTGGCTTCATGTAGCGCGCACAGCTTTTATGACAAGGGGGACTACCCCCCCTGTGATACTGACAAACAACCCAACACCATCTGAAACAGGTTAGAGAACATACAGATAGGTCGGAGAATGTGTCTACTTACAGACGTTTCTACACAAAGATTAGTTTGCTAAGTCTGAGGGATAAACTTTGGAAGTAGACTTTGTTCAGGCTTATCACGTCTTCTGCACCAGTAAGCTGAGGAGAAAGGGCAGAGTTAGCGAGGAGCTCGCCTCGGTTTAGACAGCAAGTAGGTGTAATCAATGTCAGACGAGGAAACCTGAGTGTTTTGGAGGAATGGAGGAGAAAATCAGTTGACATTTAAAGGTTAGCGGAGGCTGCCAGAAACCCTCCGGAGACGAATCCCATCAAATTGTTAAAACAAACTCTTCTATAATGTTCCGTAAATGGATGTTGGCTGGTGGTGCAGTGATCAGTGAAGACGTTTGATGTTAGTAAATTATTTTCATTATAGTATTGTAGTGCATTTTCTGAATGGACAAACAGTGCCATGTTTTGCAAAGAGTGCAACATCGCTTCTTTTGGCCGACATTCCCTCCATGACCTATTGGAGTTCCTGCATTAAGCAGATAGACATCTAAATCCATGCTTATGGCTCTTCTATTTCAAAGCCTTAAACCACCCATAAACCTCCGGCTCACCGGTGTCCCTACACGGTCATCACTTCAGATACTCTTCATGCTCTGTATGACATTTGTTTACATGGAGGTGTAACTGGCCACTGAAAGCCCTCAGTGACATCTTAGAGATCTGCTTAGACAAGAGGTCGAGGGTGAACAAAGACACGGGGTCAAGAATCTCCATGATGGTAAATGTTCATGCAGAAGCAGCTGTGGGAGGAGCCAAGCCGGGTGCCGCGAGGACCACGTGGAAATGAACAAGGTGCAGTTCTCACCTCTCCTCACACACTCTGAACCGTGTGTGTTCCGACAACCACGGGGGGAAGAATAACGGAAACATTTTTAATACCTCCAGGATTACAGCCCTCTCCTCTCCCACAGTACAATCAAGGCCAAATCCACGGGGACGACAGTAGAATGTGGGTCATCTTAGCCACAATAGACCAGCGGTGCAGGTGGCGGTGGAAGGAGGCGGCTCTGGATCCTCATTATTCCAAATATTTCTCATCTGCATGCACTCATGCGAAGGGCTAACAGCAGGATCCTATTTTTACCCCTCAGCAAAAGTCTTTAGTCTATATCGGGTGAGAGTGACTGTGTGGGAGAGTGTGTTTGTGTGGGTGGGTGGCGGCACAAAGGGGTTAGAAACTCCCCTTCGGGGTTAAATGCCAGGCATTCTGGTATGTGCCCTCCTTCCGCAGTACTTCTGTTCCCAATGTGTGTATTTTAACTCTTAATTCTTGGGAAGATGAGCGGTAACTCTGAGAAAATGCGGGTTAAAACGCAGCTGAGGATTTTCGTGCATACAGGTGTTTGTATAGCTGGAAGGTTCACTGTCAGTTCATCGCTGGGCTTGTCCTTTTACTGCCGCTCTGTCACTTATGCTTGTAAATGTTTAAACTCTCGCAACTGTTGTTCACACAATACATGTCACTTTCCTCTTTGTGCTCCGGAGGTGCACATCAGTGGTCTGAGTGAGCTGCAGTCTTTTCACTGCCAACCTGATCGGATGACTGCATGCAATTACGATGTGTTCCTTTCGCTAAATGTTCACCAGCTCTTGTGATTTAAATGCAACGGGACTTGCAAGATTGCTGCAGGCGGTTGTCGGCAACAACTTCCTACTACCTTATTCCGCTTACTTGTTCTGGGCCTAATTTTCCTGATACCTCAAGCGTATTGGCACACTTTGGTCCTAACTGTAATATTGCCGTTTTGACAAACCACATGTAGAAACCACCAAACCACTGCCCCAGTAGTCTGGCACCGCCGCCGATGTTTGCCTGTGATCTCTACTTACTGTTTGTGCGAGCTAAGTGCACATATCCCCACAGCAGCGCAGTAAAGACTGACAAAGCATTGAAAACCACTATTACTCTGGCCACGTCCCAGACCTCAGCTTCTCTCCACAGCAGCTCAGCCAGGTTATATTTAGTGAGGAACTCTCTTCTCCCTCTGCAGCCACACAGCAGTCCTTCGTCGGCCTCGGTTCGCTGCTGAGCGAAGTCGCCAGGGTCGTGTTGTTTGGTGCAACTTTCACTGCTGTGATCCAGCTGTCAAGAACTTTATTGTTGGGTCTTATTTGACAAATAAGTCTTGCTGCAAAACATTAGGAATTGGATTAAGTGTGGGTGGAGGGGACAGTGTATGTTAGAGCAACAAGAGTCTGTGGTGCCGGGTCCAGTCTGGGAAACCTTGTTAATCCTCCACTGCGCCCACATTACTGGGAACGGTGGAGCCCCTTCTCCACGGCGTCTCGGAGGCTAACTAATGTCAGCTGCCGGGCTGCAGTGCAATTTGTGTCACTTTTGAATCCAGACATCACTTTGCAACACTTTGTTCATGGCATGAAGCTGGAAAATGAAAATTAGGAGCTTTGTTACACAGTTTTCAAACAGATTTTTCTGCCTGCAACGAAAAAAAAATGTAGCAGGGAAATTTTTTTTGTAGCAAAATTCATGCAGTGAGTTCATGTCAGCGTGGCTTCCCCCACTGATTTATAGTAGGACTGCACAGTCAATTTAAATATTATTGAAGCAGCAATACGACTGATATTCAATTTGTAGGAGCTCTTCTTTTTGGATGAAGGTCAAATTTGAGATAAGTATATGTATATATATATATAAAGTCTTGTGGTGCTGCAGAGGGAACATGCTTGTTTTTTAAGACTGCAGAAAAATCCATTTGTTGTCACTGTAATTTAAATGCAAGGACAACTATTCCCACTACAATCATGAGTTATATCACATCCCAATATCGACAACACTGTTGGAAGACGCTTCAATTCAAACACATTCAGAGCCCATCTGTATATTTATTCTTCAGCTCTTGTAGCCAATATGCATTCAAATCAAAATGATGCAACAATCACCCCAAACTGAACAGAGATCAATGACTGACCACGGCCCTCTTTCAGACTGGAGGCAGAGATGAGCAGTTTGATGTAATTGTTAAACGGTCTGTTGGTCCAATAGCCTCCAGGGGACAGATCAGGAATCCAGGATCGATTATCTGCCCGACTGTTAGCCCCTATGACCGAAACAATGCCCCCTATTTGCTAATGACTGATGGGACCATGATTGCAGTTCATCTCCAGACTAACTGCCACACTGATCAGTTGGAGGGAAACAACAGGAAACTTTTCACATAATAATCCAAACTTCAAGAAAATGTATTTCAATGTTATTATTTAAAGTAAGACACATTTAAATGTTACACACATTTGTCTCACTGAGGCTTTGGTCAGATGCTAAACAGCAGCATTATAGAAGACAGTGTTCACATCGTCTCCTCACCAGGTGTATGAGCGGTACAGACGTGTGAAATTCCTACAAAAAGATTATATTGGAGCCTTCATCACATTGACCCTGACTGCAGCAGTAATTTCATGTCTGTCTCTGATCCATCTCAGTTTCTCTCCTGCAAATAAAATCAGGGTCACGGTGTTATTTCAAAGCAGCTCCTGTCTGCGCCTCCCACATGCAGCTGATGCTGCGGCTCCTGGAATATCGGTTTTATTCTTTTCCTTTCCATCGCTGTTAAATGGACACAATCTTTCCTTTATGGTGGCTCATGAACGGGTTCATTGTATTGGATTGTTATAGAATACAGCTTCTTTACATGTCGTTCTCCTTGATTCACATGCCATATGGCTGCAAGGTTGTGAAGTGTATCTAAGGCAGCTTGGGTGGTCCGAATGTTTGATAAAAGAGGAAGTAGAATCAGAGATGGAGTCTCTTTCTGTAACATCTGGCCAATGTTTATTGGATGTATAATGTGTGTGCAGATGAGGACGTGGTAACGAGGCTCTAATACTTATTCTATACTCGAGGAAACTGAAGGAGACAAACAATCTCAATTAGTAACGCATCTTTGAATTCTCAGTTTTCCTGCTGCAGTTCTTTCCTCTTCCTCTCTTCCCTTGGCACTGAAACAACAGTAAAAGGCAGCTACAGACAGAGGGATGTGTTTTCCTCTCTGTGGGTTGTTGCCTGTGTTTCACCTGTGGAACAGCCTCCTGAGTCAGGTTTCTCTGCAGTGCCTCTCCCGAGATAGTCTCTCAAAAACACTGAGGACCCAGTGTTGTCCGTCCGTCTTGTCTTTCACAGGCATGTTGTTGCATCTGTTGCCTCCCCCCTAATCGCTCCTCACTGAGATGAACAACACCAGCCAAATACTGTGAATAAATGTTCTCCTTTACAGTGCAGCTTCTCCTTCCATGTGTTTTTTATTGACTAAGATGGACTTTCCCCCCCAAAGATCTCCATATAATTGACATTAGAGAATTAGAGCAACCATTACAAACAGAGCATAGCTGACGCAATTATATCTTTTTATTCAATTGGATGATATAGCCAAACATGTTGGAGCGGTAAACGCTTCCATATGTTGAAAGCCTGACGTTAGACAGCGCCGGGTTATTTACTGCAATCACGGGCAGAGTTTTTTCTCTCCGGATGGTCGCTGTCGTCGGAGCCCTGTGAGGTGAGATTAAACTGCATGAACATTCTCAGCGAGGTGGAGAAAGTCTTTTGTTACCGCGCTGCTCATTTGTTCCGTAAATCACTAACAAATGATGGTGATGTAATATCGGTTGAACCAAGCGTGCAGCCAGGTTCATCTCAGCACACACACACACACACACACACACACACACACACACACACACACACACACACAGCCGCCCCCAGGCGAGCTTCAAGGTTGGTCATTTTTCTAGGTGGCATAATTAAGACGTCCTGTGGGGTTTGTGAGTCTTTTCTCACCAGTGGAAGCAGGGCATTAGTGGGGACTGGATAAACAGGTTAAGGACTCAGACTGGCTTTGTCTCTGCTGCTACTGGGGCCGACAGAGTATATTCTTAGTACTAGTGTTTCACTTGTGGCAGATTAGAGTGTCAGGTGGAATAATAGACCAATTGATGGATCCAGTACAAGCCTGTGCCAGAGGTTGCTATGCTATGATATTGACCCCCTTTGTCATCCAGGTACTGACGGTTGATATTAAGGTGCATGGAAACATGTGGATGGTTTTCAAGTTCGGCCTTTGTAGTCAACGTATCAAAGTCTTCCCTTCAGCCGCTGTGCAGTTCATCCACAACGCTGCAAACTGTCTCGTCCTCAACCGCCACAAATTCTCCTGTTTCACCTCCCCTCAACTGCAGCTCCTCATATCAAATTCAAAACCCCAGTGATGGCATACCAGCCTTTGAAGAGATCTGCACCCCGCGTACCTCCAGGATGTGTCTCCTGCAGCCCCTCCCTGCCCCGGGAGTCAGACTCTTTTGCTACAGAAAACAAATCATCACGTGTTCATGCTTGCCCCTTCTCGTCCCAACAGGGGAGTCACTCCCTTTTTTCTGAAGCTATGATGTTATGCATTTTGGCTGCTCTTCTCACATACATCATCATCCGTTCTTGTTGCTGCACACACAACGGAGGGGCGACTAATTTTAGGGCGAATAGATCACCAGTTACTTCACACTGACCGTCACACAGCCTCTTTTACTACTGCACATGTGTTGACCTTATGCACACGAGCTACGTAGTTCTTAATTAAAGGGGTTTGCTGGTATTTAGAGAATTACATTTAAATATTTCAGTATTTTAGGAGTCAATTTAGCACCAGGCTACTTGTTAAGTCTATAATTTTGTTAATCTTATCTTCTCACATTTGTACATTTATTACTACAGAGATTTGATATGCAGCTGTGTCATTATGGAATATAAATGTTCTTCCTGGCCTCTAGCAGAGCCGTTGAAGGGTTAGTTGAGGCCCGTCTCCATGCTTGTGCAGATCTCTGAAGATATGGAGTATATGAGAGTTTCTCAGAAAGGTCAAGTAGGAGGGCGTGACCGTGGAGCAGTAATTCAAGGCCACTGCCCCTTTCTGATCTACAACCTCGACATAATTACTCACCATCTGTCAGGAGGGGAATTAAGTTACAGATGTGTCTCACTGTCCTTCCTGATGAGACGCCTTCTGGCCCTCGCAGCATGTCGGCGAATGTGCCACGTACAGTAACATTAAACTGGGAGGAGTTGTTCTTACAACTGATTGGTGATTGGAGCTGGTGAAGCATTCAACATTTTAAACATTAGAAAAACATGTTAAAGAGACATTTGAAGAAACATCCTTAAAAATGATGTTTGTAATGTTTCAGCACTTTTTCTCTTTCATATAGAAATGCTGTTTACAAAAGTTGGGAAAACCTTTCTCCTTCAGGAATCATTGTTTAATCAGGGCAACAGTCTGCTGGATTACAGATGATAATGAGATTAGTTGCAGCCACACCTGGTGTCGTTCTGAATTACTGTAAAACTATAATATAGACAAACTGCTGCATTTTCACCCCCAGAATCAGCAGTCAAAACCAAAGTGTCCTTCTGTTATTGTGCCGGTCATCCAGACTTTAAACTGGTTCTGGTGAGAGTCAGAAGATTCAGGCTGAATCAGAGAAACTTAATGCAAAACTGCAGAACTCAGTCAAGCTGTAAGGATATTTAAGGTTTTTAAATGTGGAAAGATTGAAGAGGGGTATCAAATGTACTCTTTGGGAGTTGATCAAATCAAGTATGTCCTGATAAAACCATCAGATTCCATTAGGATTCGTTCCCGTGCGTTAATGGGTTCATGCATTATGGTGCAGAACTGATCGTTGACTGAGTAACGGCAAGTAACAGGATTAATACAAATGGCCCAAAATAGACGTCTGAGCTGGTGCAACCAACACTTTAACTTTACATCTCAATCAAACAGTTTTATTAGCACAAACTTTATTTACTCGACTTAGACAGACTGAACCTTTAAAACCCACATTCAACTTCCTGCATTTCAAAAACTCCGTTTATAATAACTATATGGCCTTAAAAACACATCAACAAATAACACTGCGATCAAGCGAATTCAGACCACTCGTGCTCCCGCGAGGGGCAGAACTCAGCACCACAGCATTAATAAAGAATTCACTCAAGCATTTTAAAAGTATTCTGCAATCAGCATTTCATCCAACCTTCCAGTCCAAACCTCTCAGCTTCCCAGCTCCTCATCTGGTCATGTAGGAGGGTTGAGGGTGATGAGGTCATATACTACTCCACGTCGGTGCGGGGAAACGAGGCTGTTGGGAAGACACAGTGAGGAGTTCAGCCCATAAGAGCCCTTAGGCATCATACAATGTGTGCACTTTGATGCCTTTGTTGTGTTGTGGTTTTTGAAATGCTGATTTTGAGATTTCCCTGTTGCCGCCTCCTGCCTCCTCTTGGAGTAGGTGTTAATTGCAATGTGTGGGGATGGACTCTGGTTCACATCCATTGAGTCGTGGCCGGGGCCAGCGGTGACCCCCTGGCAGGCTGTTTTCATCAACGACCCATCCTTTAAGGCCCTCTCCTGCAGCGGTGCCTCCTCTTGATTGGTGAGAGAGTGAGAAAGGGGGAACCCTGGCATGCAGTTCCCCTTGTTGTTGTTGTTGTTGTTTGGCCTCGCCCACACACTCGTCCCCCTGTGAAGGTCCTTTAGCTGCAGGGGCGTTTGTGTAGGCTTGCCTCTTATTCACAGAAGTCCATTGAAATTCTGGGAGACCTGGGGGTGTGCGTCAAAACTGGCATCAGGCCTTTTTTTGTCAATGAATGTGGCGCACAGCATCCCGCCGGCCTTTCTCTGTGCTTCCTATAGATCGTGCGGCCCAGGTCTGAGAAGCGCCGCTGTGGAGCTGCAAAGGGAGGACAGCGGTTTAGAATGGAGGTGAAAAATGAGGTCCTTAGATCGAGGGAAAAGGAAAGTCAAGAGGAGCAGCGGAAGACTGTTTACATCCTCCCATCCAGCCTGGCGTGGCGCCAAACCAAAAGTGAGCAGTGTGTTGCAAAGTGAAAGCGCAAAGGATTATGAGTGTCGGGGGAATATTAGTGGAACTATTTGAAACTGATGTTGCTCATTTGTTCAGTTATTCATCCTCCTTGATTCTCTGATCTCCCTGCTTGTCTGAGCGAGATGTGCCTGCTCTCGAGCCGCCAGACTCTTCTCCCTGTTTTGTAAACGTTAAAGTGGGAGAGGGGGGCTGTTACTATGTACACTAAGTCCCTGTTTGACTTCTTAACTCCGTCGCTTGTTTCCCTGCTTAGCCCCTCAATGGAGGGTTAATGAATACTTTATTGCCATTTTACTTGTGGATCTTAGTGGTCGTATTTAATATCCCCCCGGGGACGTCCTGTGGCGTTTCCCAGAGTTTGGTAGCAGCCTACTTTGCATTTCCTTTCTGTGAGAAGACAAACGGGCCTCGAGTCCAAGATGAACCACTCTGACAGAGGGAGGGCAGGAGAGAGAGAGAGAGAGAGAGAGAGAGAGAGAGAAAGGGGGACAGAGAAATGAAGAAAGGCAGGCAGAGTACGAGCTTCAATTTCACTCTGACTTCTTTCCGTCCGCCCTGAATCGGTCCAGAGTCTCTCTCAGGGGCTACAGTGTGGATCAGGTTCGACCCCCACTCTCCCCTCTCGTCTCTCACCGTCCCATTTGGACGTGCCTATGTTTTATCTTACAGCCGGAGCACTCAGTGAGGAAGAGAGTTGGATGAAGCAAAGATTGTTTGATGACTCTATAGGTAGAGGATAGCGTACAGACACACAGAGTCTCGTCATTAACTGGAGGTTGTTGGAAGTAATCTGCCCTTTGACTGGTGTTTAACCAGCTAGACGTACATTTGTCATTAATTACTGCTACAATAAACTTCCTAATTCCACCTCAGGTGGGTAATGACTGATATCATCACCCACCTATCCAGTGTTTCACCTCTTGTCCTCATAACTCAAGTGTAGCTCGGTAATGCAGCTCAACTGTGACGAGTGTTTGCTATTATAAAACCCCGTAATTAAGTCAGTTAAACTCCCTTTTTTTTCCCGTCGCAGTTGCACGACTGAAGAGGTGTTCCAGGGGGTCCCAGTACCCACCTCTGTCACGAGCTGGACCTCGTGGTGAGCGATGGCTTTTTAATGGAGGCCTCCCTACAGGAGAGAAAGAATCAGTGGAAGCGACCCGAGGGAATATTTAAAGGACCGTCAAAAAGAGCAGTAATGAATAAGCAGCCCCGGCTGTTGTCTTAGATGTGGAAGCAGCATTGAGTAAAGGTAATTGATCGGAACTAATTAGTGGTGGAGAGATAAACGATGGTTAGGTGAGATGTGGCGCATTTTAATGACACTCTGTGGGGATGGAATGCACGCTGGAGGATTTAACTCTTCAGTGAGTTTGTTGGCCGCGGAAAAGCTCGCTAATGTGTTTGTGTTTGCGGGCTAACCTCAAAGGAACCCCGGGAAGGATTCCCCTCGCTGGCCTGGGATGTGTGGAAATTAGTTGTTGAACCAACTTTAGCTTTCCTTACCTGCAATTACTTTCTAAAAGTAGATGCAAGCATTGCATTGGAAATCAAAATTGTCGTTTGGGGTTTGTCGGTTTGTTCAGGTGCTTTCATGCTCTTGTTGCATGTTCCGATGTATCAATCGGAGTGTGGTGTTCGACACTGACACAGAAGTCAGGATGCTTGTGGTCACCAGCAAAGGCAGAAGGGAAGATCCCACATCTTGTTTGGTATCAAGGTGATAATGAATATTTTAATTGGATGATTCCATTTGAACTGTCTTGCCGGGCTTCCAGGAAAGTCTCCTGCTGAGAGTAATCTGTGGGATTACTCAATGAGGAGTTCTTTTACAAGCTGAGGCGCATCGTTGTGGCTTTTTACTTACTCACCCTGTTACAACACTACAGGAGGAAAAACTCCGAGCACCAAGTTCCGTCTCGTTCTAAGATGTTAACACACCAGGACCGCTGATAGACGCCGCGATGACCCGTCTCCCTGCTGCGGCCAACCTCTTCCTCCTTCTTAGCTGAACATGTCGCCAATTGTCTCTCTTAGCCACAAGCAGCTTAGCACGGCCGCCTCTGGACATGACAAGAAAAGGTATTTTTATCCGGTAATCGTGGGGAAAGCCTGAAGCAGCTGTTAAAAAAAGCATCAGGATACTTTAGCTGTCAAATCGTTTCCCCTCCTTTTAATTCCTCTTCATGATTCGTGAGTTAACTGATGGATGCTCCACTAACAGGGTGTTGTTGTGTTTGTAGACATTCTTCATGTCTTAATGGTTTTTGGTGTCGATGTTTTGAACACACAGCGAGGCTCATATAATTAGAGGATGTTTCCACGGAAGATGTAAAACACATGCCCGCCCGCCACTTTATCGTCGTCGCCTCTGATGTGGCCCACAAGTGGTGTCGGCAGGAATTAGGATCGACAAGAGTAAATGTTTTGAAAAGTGCTAACAAGTGTGGGACATGAAGACGCAGCCTCGGTTCCTGCTTCATCCCTCACGTTCTCTTTAGGAAATAAAAAGGCCTTGAGGTTGATTGTGATGAATATCGTGTGAAGAGAACCGAGGCCTCGCCGGCGATACATCATTGTTAACCTCAGTGGGCTGCGGAGGGAGAGGATATTTATGACTGATCCCTCCGTCACGTCAGGAGAACCAGAGGAACTGCTGCTATAAAATCCAGGCATTATCTTATCTTGAGAATATGGAGTAAAATGAATATATAATAATTCTGCGCACCTGGAGATGTCTTGGCTCACTGTTTCCCCACCAATCCTCTGTTTGTCTTCTGTTACAGCGCAGCCACATGCTGCTGCTGAACCCCAGTGTGGTTCATGTTAAAGCTGATATGGATATTATACTGTATTTCAATGATAATACCACTATAACAAGTCTTTCTATTTAAACTGCAAGTTTCATTTAATTTATTACCGACCGCAAAACAAACCGATATGGGATGTTTGTCATCCTGTCAGCGATCCGCTAACATCAGGACCAGATTTACGGATGTGAGAGACTTGGCCAGTCAGCAGAAAACACACGCTGAGACTTTTCCTTTTTAACGCTGCACGCAGTAAACCGGCTCATTATCATAATTTATGTTTTTGGCTGTAACAAACAGAGTAAATGATGTGGGAGACAACTGAGGGAGGGAGTTGGAGGAAGTGCTCAGATTACCGGCTCCATCTCGGGAGTTTCTGCTCTTCATGCGTCCAATCGGCAGCCTGCATCCACCTTTAAGAGACGGAGCTACTTGACCACAGAAGATTCATGCGCTTCCATGCGTTCTCCTATGTACATAATCAGTTGTGCATCTTCCTATTCAATTATTTACCAAACCCATCATATCATTATGTAACCAGATGGTAAAAAATCATGTTCAACACAAAATCCCACTTTCCCGTCCGTTTGATTCCCTTGGATGCAGAAAGAAAAGTGCAATTTAGGATTCTGCAGCTGTCAGAATGTGGCTTTACCCAGTTGGTAGTTTGGTATATTGTCTTGTGAATCCACTGCAAGTTTTATGTTAGAAGTCCGAGGTTCTATAAATGAAATTAACTAACTTTTATCTCCATATAAAGTAGGTACATTTTAAATGATCTGCTGCTCATGTATAGAAAGTTCTGTTGGCAGTAGGATCATAAAACTACCAGAACCATTTTCAACAAACTTGGTGGAGGTGCTGCATGGGCAAGAAAAAAAACATTAAATTTGGGGTCAAATCCAGATTACAACGCAGACTCTTTAATATTAACAGATTAGGTATTTTCATGAATTCCTCATGAAATATTACAAGGAGCTTTATGAAGTAAAACCAGGCGGTGCTAATATTTACTAATGTGTAGGATTCTGTGCAGACCTTGATGAAGGTTTACTTTAGGGTGGGCTGTTTGCCTTGGAGGATGTCTGCGCTCTCTGAGTGCCCTTCTACTTCTCAAATATTTTCATTGTGGTGAGCGCTCTCTGGCTGAGATACAAGCCCTACATGTCTGATGAATACTCCACATTCTCATGATAAACTCGCCCGGGGAGGCAGATTACTCTCTCCTCACGCTGAGGTTCCAGAGGAGCTCTGTTTGGACTTGTCTCACTTAATTGCTGTGTCAATTAAAATGTTTTTTAGAAACATCATGCGGTTGGGGCAGACTTGGGGGGGTGTCGCAAGAGGCTCCGGCTTTCTCACAGTTGTGTAGTGCTGCAGTGTTACGGCAGTGAGAGGAACTGAAAGTGAGGCTCGGTTATTGGGGAGCTTAAAGGGGTGTGTGTGAATCAGATCAACACATCTCTGAGATTAAAGCAGATGCCTCTTTTTCAAGGTATCAATGCAAAAAGGTGATATCAAGCTGGGAATCTATGATGACTTACTACATGATGTGTCTCTAGCAGATCTAAGGTTAATTGCAAAGGTCTGGAGGAGTGTTGAAGGAGTGGATCACTCTCCAATGGAGCTTGTTGGATCAGTGGTACCTACAGCAACAAGGACTCCAGCATGTTCACATTGATATTAGTTCTACATAAGAAATCCCTCATTCATTCAAGCACGATTATTGCACACTGCATAACAAACACTTCTGTTCATGCACACGGCCGTTCGCCTCACCTCAGTGGAGACGACGCTCGGACGACCCTCCGATACCTGCAACATCGCACCATTGTAAGATCCTTCCTCTTTTACCACTTCTACTCAAACCAGACTTGTATTTCATTCTGTGAGTACTTGTTGGAACATGCACCCATCAACGTAGACCCTTGTGTTTTCTGAACACCCACTGAGGTCTCACCAGCGAGGAGCCCTCAAGGGCCATCAGAGCCTCAAACTGAGATAAAGCAGAGATAACTGCAATTATCTCATGGGGCCCTGAAATTGCTTTTCCAAACCTATACATGTGTTTCCCTCTTCTATCCACTATTTGACCCTCTCTCTCTCTCTGTGGAACTAACTGGATATGTAATTTCTAGAAGCATGTAGTCTCCAGTCTGCAGCTCAGTGCTCTCTCACTGAATGAGCGTTTGTGCCTGTCGACTTGTCTCCAGCATCTAAGAATTCACTCCGAACAAAAGCTGCATTTCAGCCACGCTGCAACCAATACTTACGACCTCTCCTGTTGCTCATTACGCACTCGCAGGACTGCTCATGAGGAGGGCTGCAAGGTCACGGAGAAGGATATCCTGCCTGTCAGTCAAACATCAGGGCTGTCAGGTGTGTCTTGCTGTTGCGGATTATGGGGAAGACAGACTGGTCATTAAATTCTCGCAGGGAGGCGTATTTTTGATTTGTCGAAGCTCGGTGTATTTCCACAGCTGTCAAGCTGTCTGTATGTCTGCTGCCATGTGCGGATGTCACCTCAGGCACAGCTCAGTTTAGAGAAACAGGTTTCCTCGTGGTTAACGAGGTAGAATGATGACGGTGGATGGACAGAGATGAGCGGTTGTGGGTATGATTCCTCTAAAGTGTACCAGTTTTGTAGACTCTCTCAGGCTTCTGTCCCAGAGCTGTGCCCTCAGGTCACAGGGGATTAGTAGTGAGACCAGTGGATAAGAGCAGAGGAATTTGAAGAGTTTCCAGCCTCAGAATAGATGCACCGCAGGATTTTGAGCCATGTTAAAGGAAACGCATGCTGAGGCTACCTCCGCCTAATATTATTCCTGCGGCCCTGAAGGTAGACATAATGGAAAACTGGAGTAATTTGAGAGGGATTTAAGCACCACTTTACAGGCTTGTTGTCAATCAAAAAGTTTTGTAAAAGCATATAACACGATGTACAGTATAGATTTTAGTTGCAGATATTTGCAGCTGAATTACAGCTTTCAATCGCTCACCTGGTCCGACATGTATTGCAGTACAACACTTGTTTGCTCCATTCAGACGTCTCGTAAACTCCCGTCGGCCTGCGACCGCCCTCTCACCTACTCCCTGCTGTGCTGCACTGTTATGCCAGCCCCAAAACGTAATAAATGACTGTGCATTTGGGAGCCTTTCATAGGTATGTGTAGGGAGTCCCTTTGTAAGCTTCAAATGTTTGGGGTCAAAGGAAGGCTATCATCCCCTGGGAAGAGTTATGGATGTGTGAAGTGCAAGTTTGTTATTGAGATGATAAAGGGAAGTCCTGGAGGTGTAGTCTATCACATCACTCCAACAAACAACAGGATGATTGTGAGAGGGAGAGTAGACTTGTCAAAGAAGGAGGGCAAGTGTTCATGAAAAGGCTTTTTTTTTCCCCCACCTGGCTCCACCGCTACTGGAGAGAAGCGCTGACCTCTATATGCACTCAGTCTCTTGGAGAGGCTGCAGCTTGTGACAGACCACGGTGCCGCCCCATTAGCTGAGATAAGGCAGGCAGGGATTGAGGAGCTCAGATCAATGAGTCATTATGGGGAGTGCAGAGCTCCGGCCCGCAAACTCTGCCAGAGTTGGATGCTTATATTCGTGGCTTAGCGGCGATGCCGACCAGCAATCCCTCAGCCGCTTCCCACCGGTCTGCAGCGAGGCCGTCCTGGTAGAAAAACAGCAGGATTTTCCAGCGGATTAACGTTTGATTCCAACGTCAGATATGCTATCCAGGAATAATGACACAGGGCATCAACCTCATCATCTGACATGTTTCACGTTGCAGCATGACCTGCTTTACTTTAATTGCCATTTCTGGATTTAGCGGGAACACGTCAGACTTTTCTTCGCCTCGTGTTCTCAGGTCTCAGGTGTTCTTTCGTGTAGCTTTGCTTCAAAAGAAAACTGTGAAAGAAAGAAAGATCCCTCGCTGGTGTTTTCTCGTAGTAAAGAACAGAGGTTAGAACCATAATGTTGGTTTATTGAAACCAGAGGTCTTCATTTCATAGCTTTGGCCACTATTCAACAAATTCTGATAATATTTTGCTCCGATAGTTGCTGAGATCTGAGAAGACGTTAATTGCTAGAACAACATCGTACAGTTTAGTTTCCCCTCGCGTGTGCGTTACGCCCATGCACAACGCACCCTTCGGCTTTCAAATAACTCGGAGTCGAACATACAATGCACTCGGCTTCTGACCTCAATATATCGCAGGAAACTCTGCGTGAGGACGCAGGTCGGGGTGGTGGAGGGGTCGAACAAACACCGGACTTTACAGCACGAGACAGGACATTATATGTTTCTCAATTGCTCCAGACCGACAATGTTAGTGCTCATAATGAATACGGAATCTCTTTGTCTTAACAGATGCTTCACCAAGCAGCAGACTAGGGCGTCTGTAGTCAGCAGTGTCCCTGTGTTGGAAGCAGACATAAAGCCGATGAAATGCATTAAAGAATACCGCTTTTTAGATGAATCTGTTGGTGCAGTTTGGTCTCTCGTCACCTTCTCCTGCACAGACCTCACTTTAAAATGAGGTCTGTGCAGGCTCACCGTGTCCTGAGGCTCACCGTGCTCCCTTGATAGCCGCTCGTCTGTGGAACACTCTGACTACATTTTGGTTGATATTGATCAAACCTGAAAGGGGAGCCCTTAAGTGAATGTGTAAAATGCCCGGCTAATCAATGATTGACAGTTGGTATTTCACTCATCAAGGTCACTTTGCCAATTTCAGCGCGTAGCAGATCCGCAGGGCAAAGAAGTGGCGAGCGAGAAAGAGAGTTTGTTTCGTCTCTTCAGATTCTGACGAACCCCCAGAGGGAGGTCGAGTCGATTTTTCAAACACTGTGGAACTTTTGCTTCAAGAGAAGGAGGGAACATGGCTGAAAGGAGAAAGTGGGAAAGTCACAAATAGATCTGCAACCAGCTACGATAGATAAATGCAGTCGGAATGAGCGTTATTCTTATTTGATTAGTGCAATGCATGCACACGGTTGAAAAGAAGGTGCTGCAGTAGGAGCGGCAGTTAACCCTGAAAAGGTCACAACAAATCACCGTTAACCTGGTCGCACCTTCATTTGCAAAACACATTTTGACAAGAACATTTCCTTCCAATGTGTTGAAATAGAAGCTGGCCTGCTCTTTGAGGTCCTGCTATGCTGGATGGAAGACCATCACGTTGCTCACTCATGAGCTCCTTTTTTTTTAAGATTATAAGTGTGTATTGCTTCTGGCTCACTGGAGACTTCATGCTGACAGGCTGCGCAATTCTGTTCAACAATAACCTCGATTTTTGAGATTAATTGTATTTGGTTTGTAATACAAGAACACAGGAGAGCAAACTGCCCGAGTTTAGAAATAAATTACATGTTTACAGAGGGGCAAGAGGCCGTGCAGGGGGCGGGGGAGAGAACAAGGATGCTTTGGCTGTGTCTCTGTCTTCTCTCCACAGTCGAGGTTTTGGTCAAATTACCAAAGCAAACAGCTCCGTCGTCCACCTCAGAGGAAATACGGAGAACCTCAGTCCGGCTCTCAGGGGGCGAGGAACTGCTTTGAATCCATCACATGATTGTTCCAGTTTAAACTCCTGCAGCTGCAACACGTCCACACCATCGTGCATCCTACTTGTTGTACGCAAGCTACTTACGCCGAGTGTGCGTGTGTGTATATTTGCATGCGACTCATGTTATCTGCACATGTGTGAGAGACGGAGGGATGAGGCCCGAGGAGTCACGTTATCAGCCTTGGAGTCCACACACACATCATCCACTCTGTCCGCCGCTCGCTCCATCCGTCTCCTTCAGTCATCAGGCTGATTCTATCACCCTGTTAGCAGCAGAGAGATTACCAGTGACAAACTGGGATGGCTAAATCGGCTCGGTAAACTCACTGACCCGGCAGACCCCCCACCACCTTCCATCCACTAACTCCCTAACGCCACCTTACATGGGCAGAGAGTGTAATCCGTCAGTAACGGTGTTAATGCAGGTAAAGCTCCGACAAACTGTAGCTGAAGACTTAATATACATTTAATGAATCCCAAATAACTAAATCACCTTATTAGCTCATAAAGAATTAATTGTTTTGTTGAATAGAGGCTCTAAATGTATTTATTTGATCTCCCAGGCTGATGGTGACATGTCATGTTCCAAAGTTGTGCTTTTATATTTCTATATAAATGAAATAGAACCAGTGTAAACCAGGAAACTATTCTGGTCAGCTGGGGACAACCTCTCCCACCAGACTGATTACGCACGTCTTTAGGGAACCTATTATCTCGTTCTGGCTCACAAAGAGGATAAGAGCGCCGAGTCTTCGAAGGCCCTTTAAAACGACCGTGATTTACGAACAGCGGGCTTTACACCAGCAGATCACATGATGCAATCACTGGCTTCTGCTCTCCTCTGGCTTTAGTGGCTGTAGAACTGTGCTGGTTCTTGTTCGGTCTGTGCTGTGACCCTTCACTCCCATGGGAGGACGTGTTAGTGACGCAGGCCATTCTGGGCTGATTGGCCCAGCGTGGCAGCGACAGCCGAAGCTGTTTGTAAAGGGATAATCACCTTAATTTCAGATGAGTGCCCTTTGAATGGAGAAAGTAAGTGATGAGGCAAAATGCAGCGACAATGCTGACATGCACATGGAAAAAGGGATTTGTCTTGTAATCCCACTTCCTGTCCCCGAGGCCTGGGAATCAGGGACACATCGGAACTCGACTCAGTCAGTCTCCTGCCTTCATCAACATCATCTACCTCACTGCAAACACGACTGATGATCAGCCAAAGTAAAATTAGAAAGGATTCTTCCTCCTTTCCGAACGTCTCCACGAATACAACTTTGGCCAACAAAACGTCCCCCTCATCCTCCACCCCCACTAGGAACAGGAAGAAAAGCGCTGAGGTGGCATCTTGTGCACACACCCATGGTGCCGGAGCAGCGGGAGCCCGGTGGGAGTCAGAAACCTGGAGCAGAGTCACAATGGCTCCTGTCACAATCTGTCCTGCTTTCCTGTCACTCTCAGGAAGGGGCCGGAACAACTGGACCCCCACACTGTGACCCCACACCGCTTCAACAAACAAGACACTCAGAACCGGGGGGCGTGATAAGAGGTCACCGGTGTTACATATAGTACGCTGCTGTATCCTGTGTCAGTTCACTTGTAAATCTTCCGCCGGCTTGTCAGGATGCACCTGAGAGACTCAGAGATGTATTGTCTCTTTGGGACAGTTTTAAGTGCTGCCTGCCGCAGTTGTTCCCAGCAGCAGATTCATGCTGCCAAGAAAGATGTGCTAACGATACAAGTAAGACCAGTTACTGTCTTTGGGTGGAAACTACTTGGAAATACCCAAACGTAGGACGTATCGTAAGAATCGAATAATATTAAAAGAGCGAATGTCGTTCATGATCTGAGCAGAGAGTTACAGAACCTCATTGACGGTAGATTTATTGAGTGCTCAGAGTCGTTAAGCAATCGTCCAATCTCCCTCACCTATCTGTGTTTCTCCTGCTTTTCGTCAAGCAGCCGTTCTGTGTTTCTGCCGTAGTGCCTGACTTTAAATCCACTCCGTTTTTTTTTTACAAGTTTAACTTTAGTGAGAGGGAAAGGGATCCATCCTCATTACTGCAAGGCTGTTCTGGTCTCCTGGCCCAGACAGCAGAACCAGAGATGTGAGAGTGTGTCTCTCCCTTTGAGTGTGTCCAGTACGAGGGGATTATTCTCAGACATGAAGACGAGCGATGCCTGGTGAAGATAAGTGAGGTAACAAAGGTAACGGGGCTCTTTCAGGCAGGGCTTTATGTTTAGTCTATGCTGCTGCTCCTCACCATTCTTCTGCTCACTCTTTAGTACTGTGTCAATTTAACGACATGCTTCCTGGCTACCTTCTCAGGCTGCTGCACTAAATCAGCATTAAAACGAATTCACCATGCTAACTGTACTCCGGAAACCAGAAGGTATGCACATAACTGTGGCTGGACAGATACCATATACAAGTGATTCATTGCTCGTGAGCTGTCGTAATTCATAGTATTAGTGCACATGAATCTTGGATGAGCTGGAACTCTGGCTGGGAAGTGTTAAAGTGATTGCAGAGAGGTTGCAACCCTGAGCTCAGTGAGACATGCTCGACACACACTCTCCCTCTATCACTCTCCTTTAACGCCGGCTCGTAGCCATGCTGGACGGGCCATCCAGTAAAGCCACTTTACCCCAGGCAATCCCTGTTTCCTGATTCCACTCAGGCTGAGGAGAGATAACCCTGACCCTGAGCTAATCCCAGATTAAACCAGAACATAGAGCGCTGCCACTGCTGCGCAATGACCTCTGACATCCTCATGTCTGCAGCAGCCCTGCTGACCAAGAGCTGGTTTGTATCCAAGCAACAGCAGGTTAAAGAATTCTAATATTTATAATTGATCAATCAATGAGATGTATTTATTGTAAACAGAGTCAGTAACCAGTGTTTTGCTGGCAAAGTCATCTGATGCAGAAAAGCAGTCTGTGCGGAGGTTGTAGAAGGACTGCAGGGATGGACGTGTGGGCTGGAAGCAGGGCAAGATGTGTCACCGCTGAGCTGGAGACGGTTCGTAAAAGGCACGTCAGTTAAAATAGAGCCGTGTTTGTGCAGATGTGTGCGATTAGATCAGGACCCTCCTGGGAGGATCTTATTCCCTATAGTTCTCCACACTTCACATCCTCCTCAGCTGGACGTCTGCTTTTTCTACATTACTGCTACGTTGAGGGAGAAAAGGTCATTTTTTCCTGGAGAGAGAATTCGGGTCCAATAGCACAAAATATGAGGACCCAGAGAGACCCGGGCAAGGTGGAAATATAAAAGAGATGTTATGTAAGTGAGATTCGCATTGGTCATAGATTTGTTTTTCCTTTCATGATGTTCCAGCACCTCTGTGTGAGAGCACCCTCTCTGCCGGTCCATCAGCACGCCGGGCTTGGCAGGCAACGGGAGAGGGGCTTAGGTGATAGGAGCCAGAGGCCCTGTGATAAGGCCATCTCTCCGCATGAGAGCTCATCAGAGCTGACAGCGAATACAAATTGGTGCCATTAGCAAAAGGGGGGGGGGAGAGGATGGAGGAGGCGGGGGTGGCACTACAGTGACTCCTAATTATAGAGCGGGTGAGCCCCCCCGGGTCGGCAGGGGAGTGGCGGGGCGCGCTGGTAACGAGGTGGCGACGGCGGTAAACAGTCAGGTGTCACGTCTCGCACGGACAGACGGCATCACGGTGTAACTCGTGGATACTGCGGGGTCAGGAGAGCTGCTTAATGACGTGTGATATGGTAGCACTTTTACTGCAGATCCATTATGAAGGATCACATGTAAGATGTGTTGAGACAAGAGAGGGTCACACCTTCTCCCCAGCGAGGGAGCTCACAGCAACGGGATACAAACAACAGGCCGTGAATGAAGAAGTAGTTTGCCTCCGCTGCGGTTTAACAGGCGGCGTGTCTGCCAGGCAGGCAGCTCGAAACAAGACAGATAATTATTATTTTGTGTGTTTTACAATGTAAACAACAATCCGAACAAGCCTGTGATACAAGTGATTCTTGGCTTTCTAATTGAATGCACAAAGAGACCTTTTACTTCAACTTAGGGGGGTTTGCTAATGACATCACTGGAGTGGCAGAAAGACACAAACAATACGTTTATAATTGGAAGAGCTGCTGTGTGATTGACTGTAATAGAGGAAATGTCAGTATTCATGTATTCACGTCCAAATCGGATCCTGTTCCTTTAAATCGAAGGGAGAACTTTTTGACCCTCTTAGCTAAAGATTAGAGCTGTTGTATTTACTGACTTGTTGCTTTGCTGGAAAATATCCAAGACAAGTTGTGAGGAAACATTCAACAGGTGTGCACATGTTGTCCATGATATGATGTTAATGTTGTGTTGTGTTTGAGGAGAGTTTTAAGGAGACTAAGAACACATTCAAACAGACGACCATTCCTCGGTGGCTCTGTGACGTTACCAGTGGTCGACTCGTATCTCGGGATCCTTTGCCCTTCCATATCTGCTGAATGTCGCCTATCTGATGTGACACAGTGGCCGAGCCTCTGACGCTTTTATTATCCTCCGTCCTGCAGAGTCACTAAGCCGCAGCGAGCAGCTGCTGGGTCCTCACGCTGTTATCGTTCCTTTTCATTTAGCAGCACAGCTAACGTCATACCCAATCTGCAGTAATCACACAGGCATTCTTCAACCACGGTGTCACCTGCCGACTGACTTCGGAGCAGGAAGCTCACAGAAACCCAAATAACTCGTGTAAATGTTTGACATGAGGACAAGTAGTGATGAGTGAGGAAGAGTGAGGGAGAGTGAAGAAGACTGAGTGAGAAAGTCTCTGATTAG
>CAAKHC010003645.1:115673-148617 GCA_901007825.1 Macroramphosus scolopax | reverse complement strand
GTCACTAAGCCGCAGCGAGCAGCTGCTGGGTCCTCATGCTGTTATCGTTCCTTTTCATTTAGCAGCGCAGCTAACTTCATACCCAATCTGCAGTAATCACACAGGCATTCTTCAACCACGGTGTCACCTGCCGACTGGCTGTGGAGCAGGAAGGAACCCAAATAACTCGTGTAAATGTTTGACATGAGGACAAGTAGTGATGAGTGAGGAAGAGTGAGGGAGAGTGAGGAAGACTGAGGGAGAAAGTCTCTGATTAGAAGTGAGCCACCCGTTGGCCTCACACCTCCCCTAATGCGGAGAAGGTTTCCTAATCTCTATTCTCACGTAAGCGAGCTCCTATATGAGGAACTTCCTTATCCAGCTGATAGAGGGAATCACTGTGAGAACCTTTAGCAGGATAAAGATCCTAAGCAGATCCCCAACTGCTCTCAGATAAAGACGTCTGGATGTGTGGTAACTCTTCAGTTTCTTTATTTTGATACAACATCATGTATTCCAGGAGCGACGCGTTCATTGAAGCAGATGAAGCGAAAGATTCCCAGAACATGGATTCAAACTGTGTTGTTTCATTCCATGACTGACTTCTTGGCTGCGCAGCTGCACAGACACAGTAAAAGGAACAAACAGTGTCCCGTCTGGAGGTGCTCTTCAACACGTACAATATATCTCACTCACATATCAAAGTAGAAGTCGTATCATCACCTTCGAGGAAGACAGATTGATGCACAGCAGACAGAAGCTCTCCACATCAACCTTGGCACTGCTTCACAGGTCCTCTCTATTCTCTTGGCAAACACGCTAAACAACATAAACTGTGCTCAAGAGAACAAATGATCCATTATAGAGGTACACAGACAGCAGACACCTCCTGAGTATTTCAGTGACTAAGACAGAGCCGAATGAATCTCAGACTACCTCACCTAAGTCTATTAAACCTGTGGCCTTGTCATCCAGTGGCGCCTCAACTCATTACTGAACCTTGTTAAATGTCAACCCTAATGCCAACAAGACAACCTTGTAATCTTCCCGCTTTCTGTGCAGAGATCTAATCTTTGCTGGTGAAACGAAAAAGGGCGATCAGAAGCAGGAAAACTGTCTTAACTGGACCTTCACGTTGAAAATGTTTGAATTGTTTGGTCCGGATTCCTGACAGGGTCCTTTGATGTGTGAGAGCACGCCGCCTCTCCCGCCCCCCTTTTAAACACCCTAATTATCACTGCTGCCGTTCTGCCGTGTGATCCAACACACCTCTCTGACAGGTTGGAAGCTGCCCCGGGACTCTGCTCAGGTACCGCAGCTTGTATCTGAACCCTGCATTTGTCAGTTTCTGTTGTTTCGGGCCAATTTATCTCCTAGCGTGCTGCAGGTCGAACACTCCACTGATCCTGCTATGATCCTTGGACAGAAGGACGGGCTGATTACCGGCCGCACGTTTCCCTCAAAGCAGAACCCACAGACCCGTGAGCTGAGCAGGTGATTGTTTCACACTCGGCTCCACATTGCTCATCACTCCCTTCGTGTTCAGTGTCAAAGCAACAGACTCCTAACTTTTGTCTCTTCCCATCTCCATCGCTCATCCGCTGCGCTGTCAGTCGTGCTCTGCAGGGAGTAACGCCGGCTTCAAGCAGAAACATGCTTCGCTCTGTCATTGCCAGCAGCCGAGCACTTATGATTTACCATTTGGAAACCAGAAAAATATGTAGTGGGATGGAACACTCAGATCGGTGTCTTGTAGCGAGTGTGAGCTGCAGCGACTGTGTATTTACTCCTTTTAATCTCAAGTCCTTCTGATTCTGTTGATTTGTTTAAACACACAGTCCAGAGTTTTCCAGTATTCTCAGGGAGGTTATGAATAGGGTGGGCCGGCTACGATGAAGCCAAGTGAATCCCTTATGAGAGCAGCTCCTAAAGTTACTGAATCACAACTCTCGGTAAGATGCATCGACAGCTGATGCATAAAATCTTGCTCTTTTTTTCCGTGTGAAAAGAATCATGTCATACGAGACAACATTAGCCATATGTGAGTGTTCCGCATGAGGTGAACTTCTCCTGCCCAAACATATTTCTAAAGCAAACTCATTCTGTTGGCTATTAATTTAAGATGGAGCGATACGCTATAACATGCAGGCCTGCGGCCCCGGGGATCGCTGCCAGCAGCCGAGCAGAGCGAAGGGCTGCTCCAGTCCTCCGTGTTTCTATACAACATTTAACAGGCAGGCTGACAAAAGTACATTCTTATTCATAATGGTCTGAGGAATAGGATTACACTACAGACCACATACTTCCTAGTACAACCGCCGTATTGTACTACAGTGCGCTCGGCAGCCCCTCCGCAGCAGCTGAGGATGAAACACATGGAACACGCTTGCACGCACCTGCAAGTCTTCACGCTTGAGCGAGATCTGTGCGCTGGAGGACAAACCGGCGAATGAAGAGCTTATGAAGTCAGTTACTGCAGCCTGTTTTGAATCTGAGAAATAACATCTAATCACTGCAATAAAAAATATATTGGCCAATGAATTAAGAACAAATCCAAATAAAATAAAACCGTATGTGTACTTGCTGTTCGGCTCTACATGGTAGTGGAGCTCCAGGTTCACTGCTACTGGGAGCATTTATTTTCCGTGGACTATTAGTAGTGATAATGTGCATTTAAAGACAAATTCTATCGAATATTCTCAGGTATTGATTCAGCCACTCTTCAAAGACAAGTGCACTGAATTGCTTTGGGTTTTTTATTTTGGTTGATCATTCTGCTGGATAAATGATGTTGTGTCCCACCAGCTCTTCATATAAAGAGCAGCTATCCAGTCTGTCTTTCATGACTTATATCAATTTCGCTTCAATATACCCAGGCCTCATGTTACGCTGCTCCTCGTCCTCACACACCAACAGAAACCTTCCCCTGCAGCCAGAATGCAGTGGTGAGACGTGCAAATGTCGGTTGCTGCATCTGCCACCAACACCTGAGATGCTGGGAGAGATGAGTGAATCGTCTTTGTTCTGCAGACTGAGAGGACTCTTACCCAAAGACAGAGCTCCCACTCATTTCTACTTGAGTGGATGTGTCGTGCATTAGGTGTGCACACACGAACAAGGAAATGAGGAAAAACTGCAGACGTGCCAGTGGAAGAAAGTAAGAAAGTCAGGGAGCGAGCAGCGTGCAGGGATCTGGTTCCCTCGCCGACTTACTTTCACCCCTAATAGAGCCGTTGCCATTCCTCTGGGGGGAAGCGGTGCGCTCCTGAAACAAAGGCCCTGCTGTGTGTGTGTGCAGACCCCCCAGAGTGAACCTCAACCATGCACACAGTAATGGGCTACTTTAAGAGTTTATCCTACTCTAATAGACACACTTGTACAACGCTCCCAGCCTCTAAATCTCCAGGAGAAGTCTGCGTGTGCGTGAATCGCTGTCATGCCCTAATGTGGCTGACAAAGACCACAGTCGTTTATCTGTGTCTTTCCTGTTAGTCACCTATGCAGAGTTGGAAGTAATATATGCTATATGCTTTATACTAGAATAACAAAAGCTCAATTTCTGCATATCAAGGCCATTCTGATCAGTTAATTTTCTTCCCCTGCTGACTGACTGGATGTTTGACCTGCTGGACTGTTAACCAGTTTGTTGGTCCGACCCCCGGTGCAGTGGAGAAGTGCAGCTCTGTCTGCTGCCGTTTCATGTTGATGTTTTCTCGATCAACATTTCATCCGAGGACAATGTGACCCAGCCTGAGGCGAAGCTTGACTTTGGAGAGCTGAGGAAGGCTGACACAACAGTGAACGATGTCTAGTAGCTGTATTGTTCTTTCCTCACCCAGACGTGAGGTGTGTCGCAGTATTTCTGTTTTAATTAAGAGCTGTATATATACTGTAAATCCTGTATTATATTAACCCTGAAGGGTCGTGCAGGTTTTGACTCTGTTCAGACCTGATTTGAACATGAATCCTGGGTGATCAGATCACATGTGATCAGCAGGTGTGTGAACACTATGCATGTCCCAAGACGCTTTGAAATCATGTCGCTAAGACCAGATTCTGACGTCATCTGGGACTCACGTGGACACGATCTCTTCTCATTGTGTAAACCTACCTTGGCTACTATAAGGACCACCTGCTCTACTGCGTCTGCCATCCTCAGTTTAGGAAGGACACGTACTCATTCATGCATTTAGAGATAGAAAGTGAAATCTGATCATCAGAGGTCCAAACATCAACCAGTGATCTTTACTTTACTCAGTCTGAGTCACATCTGTGTAATGAAAGAGCAAAGTTCCCTGCAGGCTTAACTTTCTTCAACAACCTCATCATCTAATAGCTCCTTCTTGAATAGTCAACAATTAGATGAATATCCTGTGATCACACTGGGACATATACAGACTGAGATAGAGACTTTGAACATGCTGTAGAGAATGTTCCGACCACACAATCTGCATCATCGGATGATCGTGAGCTTCGATTCCGTGTGTTTGTTTTGTAATGTGCAGCTCTATAGGGGGAGATGTTTCTATGTACTGTTCACAAATCCCTCTTCAGCTGACAGATGGTCCCATCCAGCTACTCTCTGACAACAAACACACACCGAGGAGCTGCTGACAACCCGCGTCAGAAAGGGCTTTGACTGGCCTTCGGAATGTGTGCGCATGTACAATATGTGTCTGTGCATTGTGTCCTCATCCACACACACATAAACACAGAGTGTGTGGGGACTCATCATTCACGTTAAGTCTCCCAACACAAATAATCACAGGGTCCCACCACATGTTGCAGCTCCTCCGCGCGAGGCTCTGACAGCTGTCAATCACTGGGCTGACCTGTAAACATTCCTCTGCTGGGCACGGTTATTCAATCAAACCGTACAAATATAGCCAATCGAGTGCAACTAATCTTTGCTTATTGACGTAACCGAGTATTAAATTTACATCTGGCTGGAAGGACTAGTAGTATCAGATTCCATAGTGGGTCCGTCAGTTTAAAATGGTCTTGATGGTGTTTATTTTAAGGCCCTGTGCCGGGCATGTTGATGGCTCTGCATGCTTCGGTGTCCAGACGTCTTCCTCAATAACTTCAAACACGTCGAGTCCAACTGCACCAACGCTGCCCACATAAATATGCGGTTATTTATCAACTCCCTGAACTAATTTTCAACTCATGAACACATCTTAAAAGTGTTCCTTTTACTGTCACAATGTGAGTTAATTTCACACCTCCGGTCTGATGTGTCTTGTGTAAATAGTCGATCACGGTTAACTGTATTTGGCAGTTTATCCTCTGGTTTCCCTCCGCCACATTTTTGGTTGCTAAATCAACACGCGAGTATTCAGGGTAACCTCAAAGTGTGGTGTCAGCTTCATGTGGTCTGTTGGCTGAAGCATAAAGGCAAACAGAAACAGGACTTTCCTGCTGTTTGAGTGGAACCTCTGTGTTTGTCCAACAGTATGTGAATGCCACCCTCTAATGCCTCTCCCCTATAGATTGTGGAGGAGTGTGTTTGTCCATGGTGTGGCATGGGGCCTTTTTCTGTCTTAGCGGTGGCCTCTCTGCTTCGCTTGTACGTGGTTGCTGAACCCAGAAGAACGTATCAAACAAACACTTCGAGCACAGAGCCGAAGGAAGATTGGGTTACCCTCGACGTGAGAGGACGTGTCGACTGCATTGTGTTACCGGGGCAACGCGCTGCTCTGACCCTCAGCAAGTAGTGTCCAGTCAACCTTTAAACCAACCATAAAATCCCTACACACTCATTGGTTCCATACGGTGTGAATCGGTGGTAAACATCATAACAACGTGTGTCTTTTGTGGAGGTCTTGAACAGCCAATGATAAAAGACTCTCTGGATCTTCTGATCTACCCAGGAGGTATTAAGCCATCAACACGGCGTGGCAGACACTCAGTAGCACTTGTCTCTAATGTGCAGTGTTGAGTTACAGCAGTGTTGGTGGAAAACCATCAGATAAGTCCGCTCCGGTATGCAGGAGTGGCATGAGGGAATGTCGTGCATGTGTGTGTGTGTGTGTGAGTATATGCATGTGCACCGCAGCTGTCATTAATGGATATATTTCTGTCCCCCGTGCAGAGCTGAGATCTACGGGCACTGCTCATCACTTTGCCTTCCTGCTCAACACATCCGACTACCGGATCCTGCGTATGGATGAGGACCACGACCGCATGTACATCGGCAGCAAAGACCACATCCTGTCCCTGGACCTCCATGACATCAACAAGGACCCACATATCGTAAGAACCTACCCATGCTCCACCTCCAGCCCCATCTCCTACCTACCATCTGAGCCGTTCTGAGCAGCTCCCAGGACAGAATGTTCAGTTCTGTTACCTCAGCAGCCATCTTGGTTAGCTCATTTCTAGTTTTTTGTTTGAGTGCTTTTTCTGATGTTGGGTCACTAAAACACCATAATTGGGGTTATGACAATCCCAACAGGACCAATCTGAGCCTGTGTAGATATCCCTCTTACGATTCTAGATGAAAAATCCCATAAAATACAGTGATGTGTGACGGGCTGGGTTCTGACAATAAAATGTCCTCTGTTCCCCGCTCGCAGATCCACTGGCCAGTGTCTGAACGAAGAAGGATGGAGTGCCTCGTGAGCGGGAAGGACGCCAATGTAAGTACGAACGTTGGCAGCACACTCGGCCTCGGCAGGGTCGTTCGGTTTAGGTGATTCCCATCAGCTCGATAGCCTGAACAGAAATATGCTTCGATACGTTTTAGTTTAAAGCCGGCAGCTCCCTCAAATAGGTTATTGTGGTTTTAATGTGAGGAACACATAAAAATAGCTTCCACCTATGGATTCAGTCACGGACCTGTAAATACCCTGGTTCCTGTCTGTCTAGCCAAGGAGACAGGAAGGGATTCAACGAGACAGCCTGTCAGTCTCGAGGTCCTCCACCCTGCCACTGGATGATATACTGTCCAAATTTATAGAAGCACGAGTTTATTTTTTAATTTAATTTATGCACACTTGAGCATTCAGTGAATCTACATGGCTTTTCCTTTGGATTTCCAATGCAATTACCTTGACTACTGTGTTTGTGTTTCTAGGAGGAGTGTGCAAACTTCATCCGTCTCATCGAGCCGTGGAACCGGACCCAACTGTATGTCTGTGGGACCGGAGCTTACAATCCAGTCTGCACCTTCGTCAACCGGGGACGCAAACCTCAGGTTAGGATTAGGGATTCGAGGAACGTGCTCGCCCAGAAACGTGGCCTCTCAACATCGGCTCTGCAAACGTCAACGCTGAAAACAAACAGCTTTGCATCCTAATTGGCGTAGTGGGGCCTTTTTTCCTCTTACCCAAGTTCTTACTCTCCATCCACCTTATGCTGCGTTCCCTTTATGATGATTTTCCTCCATCATTAAGCCTGTTTGTGGTACCATGTCTCAGAGCAGCCAGCGCAGCTTCGACAGCACACAGCTGTCGTCCCCAGTGAGCTGTTAAAGCTACTCTGTTTAGTCTCAGCCTTTTTAATGGGACCTCTTGAATTTCCTAAACCAAGCCAGGCATCACAACCTCGTCATACTCCCCTTTAACACCTCACTCTTCTTTAAATATCCCACTTGTTTCCTAACGATGGTCGAGGGGCTTCTATGAAAAGAGTAAATAAAAAGTAAACTTCCCACACGACCCTCTCTCGAGATCACAAACAGTGCAGAGAACTTGCAGCAGCAGCAGCCGGGCTTGCATGACTCCCCTGTTGCATTCGTTTCCTACATGACCCCTCGCTAACGAAGGCGCTTCCATCCCTTCGCTCACTTATCCATCCGATCCTTCATCCATCCATCCAGGCCACCCGCCAGCCTCCACTGTGTGAGAAGTTGGGTAATTGGAAGTGGGACCTCCCATTATGGGGTGCCCGTGGAATGTTCCAGTTCTAGTCCATTAATGAGGAAGGCTGTTATTTTCTCAGTCACATTGAATAGACACGTCCAAGTCGTCCCGTGAGCGCCTTTCTCAGGTGGGCCGAGCAGTTATATACGATTGCAAGGGTGCATATATCCTGACAGACATAAAGAAACTTTTGGACATTAATAATTGACGGGTCATTGTCATGGGATCACTGCAGGGTTTATCTGTTACTTCTCTAGAAGGAGTTTTGTAGTTTTAGTACTGTAAGCACTAAATGTTTATGTTGGGCTGCAACTTTAAGGGGAATTCACATATAATCTGAGAGACTCTTTTACTGCATTTATTGTTTTCTACCATCTGATCAAGTAGAGCTAAACACATTTCCAACACAATCTCGCACACACTCACATATCTTCCTCATGCACTTGCATTGCATTCAAATCAATAGTATTGCTTTTGGGAGCATCTCATCATCTCTGGTTGTCAGGACAGATTGCAGCCATCTCTAAGGGGGTCTAGAAGGTCCTTGATCCTTCCTTGTCAGTGGCGTAACATCCAGACTGTGTTGCTGTCTCTTGTTTTAGACATCCATGTATCTGCAGATGGCCCAGGCCAGAGGAAGGGCTAGCCGCGCAGCTGAACCCAGCGCAGTGCACGAGACACTCGGAGTAAAGGTGCGATGTGGGCTCTGTCTGCACCACAGCCCTGCATACTGCCTGGGCCTGTGGTCACAAGCAGCATGCCACTTCTCTTTGTGTCTGAGCACATGTCAGCATTACCATTAACACGGCCATCGTTTGTTTATCTCCGTAACATTTAGCATGCATCTGTTCTTGTCCGTTCACAACCTCAAAGTCTTGTGTGATGAAGAAGTGTGTTCAATATCACCTCATTTTGTTTTCCGCCGTGTTTCACTCATTTTCCTTTGCATTAGCCTAATTGTCTGAGCACGCTCTCCTTATCACCATTGTCCTTTGTGTGCTCTGCATTTGTGCTAAATGCCATGTTTTGCATGAGAGCTGCGCTATTGAGTGCAAATTGAATCTCAGCTAAAATATTCAACTGACTTTTGCAAGACACAAATTCAATTAAACAGGCTTTCACTGCTTCCAATGCATGGCATATTCATTCTGCATCACAGACACATAATTAGCCGTGCCCGTGAACAGATATCCGAATCATTCATCCTGCTTATCTGAGACAATGCAGGATGTCCCAGCCATCAGTCCTTCACCCCACCAAGCCCTCAACCTTCTGTAGGAATGTGGTGCAGTCTCTCCCACAGAGGCGGCAGGACTAGTCTGCATCTGACCCGCTCCCACAGCGGCTCTGTTAGCCCAGAGCAAACACCAGCCATCTGTAGCCAACTAGCTGTGCAGCCAAGGAAATAAAAGAGCCACATACTTGTACATGTCTCCACTGTTTGAGCTCTCCAAGTACTTAAATCACTTCTGAAGGAAATTGGGGCTTCAGATTAAACGGGACGTTTTAAAAGTGTTGCAACTCTTTATTTTTTTTTCTCGTTTTTTTTTATGTTGCAACTTTTCAGAAGGGTCACACCTCACAGCAGGGCTGTAAAAACACATGCAGGGCACAGTTTCCCTCTGGTACACATGAATATTTGTGACCTTTTTTTTTAACACATCAGCATCTGGCATGGCCGGGAGTGAGCTGCCAGCACCTTCTTATTTGCACGGGTGGTGATTTTAATCAAAGATGAGTAGGGTACTGCACAAGGGTATGCACGATCCAATGAAGTGAGTTTGGCACAGTGCCGTAGTCTGTCCCCCTGCTGTAGTACTGATGAACAATGACAGAGATATCTTCATTTCTGTCCCTGTCGAGAGTCAAAAATGGAGATTGAACACGTTCTGGTCCGTGAGGCGGGCCCACAGGTCATGTAATTGCATGCCACTGATTCAATTTTCCCGATTCGCATACGCAAATTCCTGCCAACACCTTCCAGGGCTTGCGTGCGGGGATGTGATGAGCAGCGAGCATCAGTCATCTAGCCTCCATCCCAGACTTGTTTTCACTGTGCTGGATTACAGGTGTCAGCAGTAGACCTGCACAGCCAAGAGGCTGAGAGATATCTGGCATGCAGCTTATTATGCTGAGAGAAGCAGCCCACGACACATTGTTTTCTGCAGCAGAGCAGCATTAAGATGGATTGAAATTCCTCGCTTTCCCTGCATGTATTTTTCTGTATGAACGCACGCTCATTATTCTAATACTTCATCCCCCATCTGGCTGCACAGGTCCCACAGGAGTCAGAGGGAGCACATATGCTGCCTCATTTTACCTACACAAGGGAATTGCTGTGACAAGATGAAGAGTGCTGAATTTATTGCCATCTCCATATGACTTTCCCATTTCAGGAAGAAATCTTCCATTTGGAGCCGGGCAAAGTGGAATCTGGGAAGGGAAAGTGCTCCTACGACCCGAAGCTCAACAGTGTGTCAGCTTTGATCAGTGAGTATCCTCCATTTTCAGTCTCCGACTCATCCCACATGGCTTCTTCATCTTTTATCGCCTTTTTTCTTCATACGGCCTCCTCTGCCCACAATCTGTTCATGCCAAACTTTATTAACAGAAAATATTTATCGTCCAGCAGTGACGTCTGAGAAGATCCAGACAAATGTCCTCCATGCTGCACCTTTTTCCACAACGAGCTGCTTAGTCTAATAAGCGAGTCTTAAGAAAGTGTTTTCTTAGTTGGGGGCCAAAGGGGACGTAATAATAATGTGCATATTAATGTAGGAATCCACGATCGGGGGTTGAGTGGCTACCAATCAAAACACCGAGCACATGTTGGAAAACCTTTCTTTGCTTGTATAATGTAGATTCTTCCATTAGTGGAACAAGGAGGTCACAGAGTGGTTTGATGGTTAGCAGTCGTCTCCTCTGTCACCAGCCCGGTGTTACAGCCAATCACACGCCGGCAACCATCTGGTTGCATCGTCAACAAACACGGTGATCTGCTTTATCGAAGCACTTTCCCCCGTCTTTATTCACCATCTAGTATCATAGTTCAGTCTTGATACTGTGTCCGAGGTCCCTTTGCACAAGGTCACTTAGCCGTGACCAGACCACACAGTTGCCACCAGTGAAAGCTGATCTCCCTGTAGGGTGAGACAGTGGGTGTAAATCACTGGCACTGCTTTCCCACGTTAGCGCCGTGCCAGCTGACCAGTATGGAACCAGTCCTGTCATCCAAGATGGATTTACCTCCCACTTCCACCAGTTAGTATCACACAAGGGGCGCTGTTGTTAGTGTTGATAAGGATTAAGAACTTTGTCACGGCATCAGATTTACTACTGGCCGCTCATTTAAATCATCCTTGGACATTTTAATTATATATCATGAAACTGGGGACCAGGATACTGAATACAGTGTTGGTGGGACAGTGTTCCTGTGTTTCCTCCGCTCCACCTCCTGCTGTCTCCTTACCTCATCTCTTAAGAGCCCTGACAGTCACACCTGCTCTCCAGTGGGGCCTCACGGCAGCTGGAGCACACACACCTTGCCTCCCTGTGGCGTAACAAGGCTGTCATGTACATTTGTCAGCCTGCACGCATACATGTGCTCCTATTTTATGTCTTTACAGAGTGTTTTCCACGGCTGTTTCTGGAAGTTTGAGGACCGTTTTCTGTTAATGCTTTATTTCACACGTCCCCTTATTCTTTAATGATGTCCTTAGGAAGTTTTCTGGAAATAATTTTGAATGTTGGTGCTGATAACAGGTTGGCAGAAACAGTCTTTATAGTCATTATGTTATGTTTGCCAAACTGGTAATTAGTTCATGTTAAAGGAGAGAAGAAACCAGACGTAAAGGGCCGACAAAATCTGAAATGCAGCACAATGTCATCACACGTGACATTATCTGGCAATATTGTGCAACTTTTCAAGCCGGCTTCGGCTACTTTCCACTGAAAATAGTTGGCAACGCCGCAAGAAGGTTTATAGGGGCGGCAGAACGAACAGCGAGCCAACTGAAATGTAGTAAATAATATTAGAATATTATTAGTTCTTCTAGAAACCCTTCGAAGAAATCACAGTTGTATAGGAATGTGTTGGATTGATCTACTATGTCCTGAGTTACAGTATCATCCTGACGACTTGGTGCATGAATGACGACACATATGTAGATGATGATGTTATGCTGAGCTGCTGTAGTGGAGTGTGGAATGAACAGTCCTGGTATATTAGGCTCTAAAAATACTTTTTCATATAAAAGCTTTATTTTCGGTGCCAAGGGTGGTGCTGGAATACTGTCAGAGTCAAGGAATGTTTTACTAAATGAGCTGTTTTTCCTCAGATGGTGAACTCTACGCTGGGGTCTACGTCGACTTTATGGGAACGGACTCTGCCATTTTCCGTACTTTGGGGACGAAGACTGCCATGCGGACGGATCAGTACAACTCCAGATGGCTGAATGGTAGATGTCCTAATGAACCTTTAATTGATACTCAAACAAGGTTCTAAATCTCTTGTTTGCATTTACGTAGAGTCTCTCTAACATGTGTATGAAAGGTCTCAGCCAGATATTCCCCATATTTACTTAACCGAAACATCTCACTGTCTCCTGCCCACAGACCCGACCTTCGTCCACGTCCACCTCATCCCGGACAGCGCCGAGAGAAACGACGACAAGCTGTATTTCTTCTTCCGGGAGAAGTCCTCCGAGATGGGCCAGAGTCCTGTGACCCAGTCCCGCATAGGACGCATCTGCATGGTGTGTAAACACCGGGGAGCATGTTTGTTTTTGGTTGTAAACATAATTAAACGAGAACCCGCGTCACTATGAAAACAGGCTGGGTCCTCCTGAGGCGACTCACCCACTGCGTCGGGATGTTTATGTGTGACGGACGAGTATTTGGCCAACAGTGATGTGCTGGAATCTGCATGTGTCTTTAACCTTCCTGTCTACAATGCATCCCTCTGTCTGTGAGGTTGACCTCTGACCTCCGACCCCTGTGATCCTCTGACCTCTTCTCCCTGGTAGTCCTAAAACACTTGAGGCTCCTGGCGTCCAAAAGTAGCTGATAACTTTCTTTTTTAAAGTCCTGTGTGTTCTAGAGATGCAGATGACAAATGTCTGGAGAGCTGCTGGTAATCCCACAGTGTTTATATGTGGTCGCTGTGGGTTCCCGTGAATACATGAGCATTAAAGCAGAAGCATGCATGGGTACGAGGGAAAAATGTGGCGTGCGTCTGCTCGTCATCTCAGCTGTTCACCGTTGTGTTTATTCGGGGGGGTCAGGCGCTGACCCGGCACACAAACACCCACCCCCCCTCACGGTGGGTTCTTCCAAGCCTCTGGAGACCCGATCATATCCTTCTTACTTCGTCACGCATCTGGATGCTCTTACAACAATCCTCGTCTCCTCCACCCTGCACAAAACCACAAATACACTCATCTGTGTACTGTAACCACAAATGGAAATCATGAAAACATTTCATCTCCAAAGATGGGAATCATCCGAAGGGGAAGGAATGTGTGGCACTTCCAAGTTTCCCTTCAGAGAATTAAAATATAATATTAGAATATATCTGTGCAATCAAAGCCTCGATGTGTGTAACTCCATAAAGATTATTGTTGGCTAAAGCTCCTACTCGTCTCCGCTCTTCCTTACTGGGAGAGATTCTGGCATCGCTCCACCACAGATGGAAGAATCTAAATATGAGGAGACTGTTTACAATCTGCCCCCGTACTTCTTTAGGCACCGCCGTCTTGCCAACGGACTGTATACCGTGCATATGTTTGTGTGTGTGACTCCACCTGGGTTTGTTTTCAGTAGGAGGAGAGCAAATGATGGAGAATCTGTTCTTTCCCCACACAGAATGACGACGGCGGTCACTGCTGCCTGGTCAACAAGTGGAGCACCTTCCTGAAGGCCAGGCTCATCTGCTCGGTGCCGGGGGCCGACGGCATGGAGACGCACTTCGACGAGCTGCGTGAGTACAAAGATTAAACCTGCAAGCAACTCCAGGAATCATGAGTAGAATCCTGAGTCAGGATGGGCAAGTCAAACGTCTGAAACATCTGGATGTCAAGTCCTAATGCGTTCTTTGCGATGCCAAGCCAACTTCGTACTAGTTAGTATTATATTAAATTTCCCAAAATCATTAATGCTTAATAATAGGTGTTGGCTTGGGAGGAGTGTCAGGTCTTTGAAGTCTCCTGGCTGTTGTCCAAGGGAAGCCAGCAGTCATTGGTGTTGAAGTCAAAGTCAATTTGAATGTATATTATGAAGTTGTCGAGTCGAGTCTGAAGTCATTAGATTTGTGTCTCAAGTCGGAACCACGTCGCGTCTGGAAAAACGGACCCACATGAAACTGAACGTCACAACAACGTCTGTGTATTATCTTGAGACGCTGGGCGATGATATCTTGGTAGAGACATTTATGTTTCAAATATATTTGTTGGCACCACAAGACAAATACGGTCCAGTACTGTTGTATTGAAGAGAAGGCAAAAAGCTATTTTATACCACACTGTCCCGTAAATTATCTAGATGTTGGTGTGAACTGTCCCTTTAACATATAAATTATTTCACAAGTAGTCCAGGCCTGTAGTGTGAGTCATGTATAAATAGTCGGTCTTTCATTACAAGGAGAAAACACTTGTTGACTTAATGATTATAAAGCTGTGAACCTCCCATCCCTCAGACCACTTACATAAAACATCATTTAGCATCCAATTTATTTTCAAACGATGTCTTTATTCACATGACGGTACAATTTCGAGACATCGTTGGCAGCTGTCGTACCGCCCTCTCCTAAGAGTTCAGTCATTCCGATCTATTCCATTTCATCTGGAGGATGTTTTGTTACACCTTATCTTTAAAGTGGTTTCATTGTGCAGTTAATCATTTGGACACAAAGTATCAAATAGCAAAGAAAAGAAGATAAAATTGATGAAACTGGATTCATGGAAGTCGTTCATATTCACAGGTTCATGTCATGATCTTGTTTGAAATATTAAGAGGACAACTGTCGGTCCTGTACTGCAAGGACACACACACACACACACACACACACACACACACACACACTCATCACATGCCCCATCATACAGCCTGCTGTAATGGGAACGGCGGACCAGAATCCACCACTTTAACTGTCATTTCCTTTCAAGACGTCGTGCACTGAAGTGTCTGTTTTTGTGTGTTGTGTAAGCGGGTGCCTGGTGGCCGGTGCATCAGATCACCAAATAGGAATGTGTGTGACCGTGAGACTATGAGCCTTTCAAGTGTGTCTCACTGATTTAGAATAGAGCCACGGAGTGATGGGGCACTGATGCGTGAGGCTGCTGTTGCTCTTGAACTAATCTCAAGAATGAACAGTACCATGACTGCCGGAATCTGATGATAGTTTGTCTCCTTTCTCTCCCCCGACACATTTCTTGCTCTTATCTGGACCCACCTGAGGTTCGGAAAGCAAGGCTTTGTTTTTGCAGGTGACATTTATTACATTCCCCTGTAAACAAACTGCAAAGGGGACACACACTTGAAAACTCAGTGGCCTTTTTGTGTGTGCAGTCGCGAGTGGTTCTGAGTGGAAATGTGCTCACTTTCCCTTCTACAAATGAGTTTCTGTTTTTATTAGTCAGTGTTGATACAGGCATGCGGTGCGAAGTGGCTCTGTGAGAGGGTTGGAGAGCCGTCAGCTGTTGGCGCCGATGATGATTTTCAGAATATTGCTTGAATCAGACTGTTAATGTGTAGTCGGGCAGGTGATAAACAAAGACAAGTGTGACAGCGTGAACACGAACCTAGAGAAGGAAAGACGGCTCATGTCTGCTGGAAGAGCAGCCGTCCCTGCCAAGGACTCGTGGAGGAGACGGCAAGTTGGTTCTGATGTAATTCATACAAATGGCTTCATATTTACTGTCTTGTTTGAATGTCTAAGGGCCAAATGAGTATTAACGGGGCTCTACCAAAGTTGTCCTGGCCCTGATCCTCACTCAAGATATTGTCTTCACTATGTGCTGAGACTAAATCTGATCCAAGACTCCTTTTCACATAGAAATAACATCTGACTTCGGCCAACGAAAGCGACTCAGTCCAAATACCGAATGTTCTGTTTCAAAACTATTCAACTGTTCAGGTTACGATCTGAATTGAGGTTTGACTGAAGAATGTAAATCTGAAATATTCATGAAGACGTTTGCTGGACAAAGGACATCTCTCTCTCTCTGATTTGTTGTTACTCCAGAAAAACGTTAGAGTATCTTACTTCACAAAAGAAATCACAATCGGTACATCTTGTTCAAATGCACATGCGCTGAAGTCATTAAAGGAAGAGTTGCATTTGTTGTATTTAAAGCTGCAAGCAGAGACACAGCTAGTTAGCTTAGCTTAAAGACTGGAAACAGGGAAACAACCAGCAAGTCTCTCTGCAAACAAGCACCTCGTATATTGTATATTTATAATGGAGCAAGAAGTATAAAAAATGAAAATGGTAACAAGCAGAAAATCCACCATAAACCAGAAATGGTTGATTTTACTGTTCCCTTGCACGGATCAAAGGAGTGAAATATTACATGAGGAGGCACATTAGATGCCTCACACAGCAGAGTTGAGGATCGCTGCGAGTCAGGACAAGTTTTGAGAGTTCAGCAGAGCAGTGATTGATCTCTTTCTGGGCCTTTTAAGAGTTTTAATAAAACGACTCCACAATTGTCGATGAGAAGTTTGTTGAAAAGTCCAGACAAGCCGTGTTCTTGGTGTTAGTCGTCTGTCGACAAACATCGTGGAGAAGTCTCCCCTGAGACCTGGGGAGGTCTTACAATATGTAACATGCTTTACTCCAGCTGGCACCTAAATGAGTTGCGGTCATTTAAAACACAATGTTAAAATTATTTATCCTCTCAGTTACATACAAACAAAAAAGGGAGATTATCCTGCCAAGTCCAACAGAGGAACATGGAAACAAGAGGAAACAAAGATATTTACAAGAACAAAATTGATGACGGATGATGAAATCCTTTCTATGAGGAAATGAGGAACATGGTGGCAGAGATGTATCGACAGTATACAAGCATACACAGGAAATGTGGAATTTGGATCCTTTCCTACCGGATCGCCTGGAGCTCAGCTCATCACCGTGCTGTCAGGATGACTTTTATTGTGAAGCAACTCGCTCTTTCTCCATGTTTTCCTTGGTGTGTTTTTAGAGACTATATGAGAGCGTCATCCATGATCGCCCTATCTCTGTCTCAGTGGTGCCGTGTGTGCTTATGCGTGTTCTTCCTTGCAAATCGCTCATTTCTGCAGTTCAACAGCTGTATGTCATGACAAGGATCATCTGTTGTGTGACACCCATGGCGGCTCATGCTAACCCATGACCGTTGCACTTCTCCTGCTCCGGCAGCTGGGGAAGATGGCATGGTGGTGTGTGTGTGTGTGTGTGTGTATTAATGGGTGTGGCTCCGGGGATTTTGATAGCTACTGGGAAACAAAGACAGAATGCTTGCTATCTCTCAGCCTCAGGCTTTTCTTCAGGAATGAGCTCACGGCTGTAGACAGTCCCTAAAGGAAGGCGCCGCTTTACAGACTCTTGCATGTGGACATGACCAGAACCTGGCAGTGCAGATTGAAAGACAATGCTTCCACCCTACATGTATCATCCTCCCATCATAGCAGGATGACAACTGATTTGCTACGCTGGTCCAAATGGGACTACAAGTAATTGGCATACTTGCACTTAGTCTCCATTAATAACCATATTTTAGCTCTTCCTGTCTCTTGCTTGTCGACTCTCTCGCTGATTGTGGCTTTACTCTGCGGTCATGTTACCGTGCGGAACTAGGCTCAGATCACATCCTCTGTTTTGTACTCAACACCCTTGTTTCTATTGTAGGCAAGGAACATTTCTCCTGGGACGAGTATTCAGGTCAGATACTTAATAGGAGCGAGACTTATCAACCACAGCGTGTTTAGCAGTTCTTTATTTGTTGCTGTGGTTTGGTCCGTTCCTCAGAATCAGCAACTGGGACATCTAAATCAGGCATTCAAAGTCATGCCTTGTAGAACAGAGTATGTAAAGATGTAGAGATCCCCTTAATGGCCTTAAGTTTATGTCATGTGACTCCTTTTGCAAAGAAGAGATATTTCCTTTCCCGCAAAGTGAAAGCAGTTTCCCTCCACATTGTGTTCCAATGTTCTGCGTCCTCAGGAGGAGTCTCAGGTGGCGCCGGGTTCCCAGCTCCCCTGTTCAATACCTTCATTCTTTGTCTGGTGCTTGCTGAGGTTAGATTCCTTAGGATGGTTGGGTGATGAAGCCCCTCAAGACTCAGTGTCTATGGGAGTCTATGTCTTATTGGACTAGTAACTTCCTTCTAGCTTCCATACCGATCAGTCTGAATAGAATGATGTTACATATTGTACAAATATTCATGGTCTCCTGAGGTTGAATATTTATGCTTCAGTATCCCCTTTTTTGCCAGCAATAGTTTGTCATTTGTCATTTTTTTGGGCCATTTGTTGACAATTACAAAATGTTTCTGAATTTTTTTCCCTGTTTAACTAAATATATGAGTTTTAAAGTGGGGGGAATCCAGCTATTGATGACGTGATAGGCTAGTCAACTTGATTTGAATCTCTGCCTAGTCTAATGTGCAACTAAAATATGATTAGAAATATAGTCCATTGTGTCATCGGGGTATTTGCAGATCAAGAGTGTAGCAGCTTGCTTGTTTGTAGTGTTACGCCCACAAACGCAGAGTCAGAAAGTATTTTTGACAAGTATTTTACGTATTAAAAATAACGGATTAGTTGGTACCAAATCAACATCAGGAACAATCGACCTCTCCATTAGAGAGAGAGTGGATACACATGTTAGCCAGATGTTAGCATGCAGGCTAGCTAAATTAACATGTGTAGAATGATAACAACAGTATAAAACATCAGCATGTTTGCATTGTTGATGTTAGCATGCTAGCAATCGAACATTAGCACCTAGCATAACAGCCTCACAGAGCTGCTAACGGGGCCGAGTGTTATGAACCTCTGGGACCAAGCTCAAAGCGATAAGACAACCACATTCACAAGAAAACGTAATAACCAGCACATCAGTTCTCACACGACCTCCTGACCTTTATACCTTCGCTGCAATTACTGACTTCAGAGACTTTCACAGATACATCGGAAGACACAATCCCACGTTGGCCCTTCTCCAAATCCAATAGTCAGTAGCATGTTTTTTCAATAAAGATGAAGGCTGAACTTCTTTAGTGAATCACTCCTCCAGGGGAGGTGTAGCCTAAAGGTCTCTCTGGATGTGAGAGGGTGGATTGACTGGAAGCTGTGTAAATATTTGTTAAGAAGAGTGCTTGTGCTTCAGAGCGTGATGTTTCCTTCACCCGCTCTCTTGGCACTGATGTGATTTCTCTCTCTTTTCTCTTACAGGAGATGTTTACATACAGCCAACACAAGACACGAAAAATCCTGTTATATATGGAGTCTTTTCTGTCTCTGGGTGAGTGTTCCATGACACACAGTTTATGCATCACACCAAAAAAAAAGGCTCAGTTTTATGATAATTAGTCAAATTTGTGTTTTCATTTTGGGAGGTCAGCTTTCCTGACTTTTCTTTACATCACTTTCTCCCCGTCATAGTTCTGTCTTCAAAGGCTCCGCAGTTTGTGTCTACTCAATGGCCGACATACGCATGGTATTCAATGGACCCTTCGCCCACAAGGAGGGTCCCAATTACCAGTGGGTGGCCTACACTGGGAAGATCCCTTACCCTCGACCAGGCACGGTAAGTCTCACTATAAGAGAGTCCATGGTCTCACCCTACACTGACCCCGTGCATGAGTCCTACTGCAAGCTGGCATAACATTTATTTTTCTCAGACTTCGACCTCAAATAGAAACCATATGAACAAAATACAGGTGTCAACATAACAAAACTCACAATGTAGCCTTCAAATATTCCTTTGTTCATCTGATTACGCCCAATTTATTCTGAGGTTTGAGCCGAGATCTGAATGTGAATGCTTCTGTTTCTTTCCCAGTGCCCCGGGGGTACGTTCACCCCCAACATGAAATCCACTAAGGACTACCCTGATGAGGTGATCAACTTCATGAGGAATCACCCTGCCATGTACAATGCCGTGTACCCAGTACACAAGCGCCCCCTGGTGGTTCGCACCAACGTCGACTATGAGTTCACCACCATTACAGTGGACCAGGTGACAGCTGCAGATGGAAACTATGAAGTGCTGTTCTTAGGAACTGGTGAGTGTTTATTTTACCTTCATCAGAATTTAATCAGATAGAAACGAGAGGAGACGGATCGGCCTATTGACAGTCTGTGAGGTCATCTGGTGTTGCGCTGTGCAGTGATTGTGGGGACGACATGTGTAATGAGGTCATTCTGAAGCCGTGAACCCTTTGATCAGAGTCACAATTGTGAATGCTGGTGTCAGTGGACGTTGAAAAATGGAGAAAAAAGTACCCCCATGGAAATAAATCCTGTGTAAGTGGTGGGATTGTCTCCCCTGTAATCATTTATCATTAACATAAAAGCATTCTTCCCTTTTGTGCTCAAGTGGAAATTTAACCAATCAAAGGGTTTGTACCTCACTCTATTCACATGAAGTAAACAACAGGAGATTTGTACCTGGAGGGCAGGGGGGGGGGATTAACAGCAGGAGGGAGAGAAAGAATAGGGGAGGGTAGTACAGTCAGGATATCCATCACCTTAATCTTGCACGCTGGTGTAAGAGAAATAATCTATTTGTCAGTTTGCCCTGAAGCCTTAATAAGACACCAGGATGACGGTCGCTACCACACAGCGTGCAGCCCTCACATGTTGCATATGATGTCTCTTAACTAGCGTCTTTGTTCATCTGTGCGTTACGGGGAGGAGACTAATGGGTTTGTGTGCGATGGCGGCCATTGGAGAGGAATGTGTGTCCTTTCAGGGGCTGTCAGAGGCCGGCTTTCAGTCCTGCACCCAGACTCAATGCACAAGTCATAATAAATCTCAGGTATCCCTCTCACAGGAATGTCTGCATTTTCAGAAATCAAGCATGCCAGTGAAGGCCAGTAAATGTCTTATGGCATCCAAATGAATAGGTCTCAGGGAAGAGGGAAGATGACAGAAAGATGTTGTCATTTTAAGCAGTGAGTAAGTGGAGCAGAGCCTCACGTCATTGAGCAAAGGTTACACTCAAGAGGACCATGTGATTAAGTAGAAGAGAACAATGAAGTCTGTTGAAATGAGGATTATCCTTTGTTGGAGGCTGCCGAGGGAATAAAATAGGAATCCAAGGGGCTGTGAGCAGGAGAGGAGTGTGAGCTTGCAGGTGTGTAGCTGACAGGTGTGTGTTGTGGTCCACAGACAAGGGGACAGTGCAGAAGGTCATCGTTCTGCCCAGAGACGACCTGCAGACCGAGGAGCTGGTTCTGGAGGAGGTGGAGGTTTTCAAGGTGGGTTTGTCTTTTTATCTTCCACTTTATCTCACCCTCTTTGCACTTCATTTGTATTCTTACTTAATCTTATAATCCACCAAAAAAACACCCGACAGTGCTTTAACAAAATGTTATTTTCATCGTCAAGGTTCCAACTCCAATTACGACGATGAAGATCTCATCCAAAAGGGTAAGTCTGTCTGCTCATCTGATCTCTTAACCTATATTCACATTAAGGGAGAGGAAATATTTGGTTTGGAAATGTTACAAGCGTCATGCATCCTTCCCCTTTACGTCCCGTCATGATTCATTAAATGCACGAACGTCTGGGGAGACAGTGAAGAGATATATATGGAAAAGGCATTCAAGTTCAGTGTTGTCCTTCAAAGTGATTCAAACACTGGGCCTCCTCTGCTTTCTATGATATCATTCTACAGACTGTTGTTATTATTACACACAGTCTGCCAGATTGATGAATTTTGAACAGCTGATCATTAAATTTGAAGGTGCATTAAGACGGCAACCTGATAGAGATGAGCTGGATGTTCCGCCTGATGATCCAGAGCCTGTTGCTGTGTCAGCAAAGTACACGACGACACTTTACACTTGTCTCATTGCAACCATCTGGGTCTGTGTGGTTGTTGGCTCTTCTCGATGCAGCTGTCACAAAAACCTCCAGATTGTTCTCTCTCTCTCTCATCGCAGCCAAACCAAACCTTTATCAAAGTGTCAAACTTTATATGTAACACAATTTTCTGCCCGCTTGTCTCTCAACAGCAACAGCTGTACGTCTCGTCTGTGTTGGGGCTGACACAGCTGGCTCTGCACCGCTGCGATGTGTACGGCGAGGCCTGTGCTGACTGCTGCTTGGCCAGAGACCCTTACTGTGCCTGGGATGGCAAGTCCTGCTCCCGTTACTCCGTCTCGCAGAAGAGGTGAGCACCAACGGGTGGTGGTGGCGCGAGCCGGGCTAACTCGCTACCTAACAGACCGACTCGGTCGGTGTGTTGATTGATGGTCACATTAGTCTGCCCGGATGGCTGACCGGCTGTTTTATTCGCTCTCTAATCTGTTTTAATTACATATTCATCACATTCTTTGGGTGGTTAAACCTACATTATGAATTATAGAGTTTACTTTAGCAGTAAAGGATGTTTAATCACCTAGTGTGATGACATGATAGCATATTGTTGTTTTGTGATTGGGATCGAAGTCAGTCTGTCACATTAATGATCTAAGATTTTGTTGTGGGCTTGCAGTTGCTTCATGCTTTTTTTCTCTCCTCCTCTCTCCACTACAGGTCTGACCCCTTTCGACGTAGCCGGAGGCAGGACGTCAAGTACGGCAACCCCATCCGCCAGTGCCGAGGCTTCAACTCCAACGGTAAAACACATGTTCCTCCGACCCCCTGAGTTCTCCTGTCTGCGTCTATTGCCTCTCTTTGTGTATTAATCAGCTCAGAAAGGGGGGAAATAATGATGTCTCCTCGGAGGTGTCCAGAACAGATCAAGGTGCTCATTGTTATGGGCTGTAATGACGGTATCCTGGCAGCTTTATGCTAATCTGTGGGAGCCGAATTGCTAAAAAGGACTTTGATTTGCCACAGCTGAGATTTTGGACTGAAGGAGCTCATGGTAATGAGTGTTTAGTTGCCATGGAAACACCTCTCTCTCTCTGCCCCACAGCCAATAAGAACACTTTGGAGATGGTGCAGTACGGGGTGGAGGGAAGCAGCACCTTCCTGGAGTGTCAGGCCCGCTCTCCACATGCGGTCATCAAATGGCATCTTCAGAGGGATAACAGTGACCGCAGGAAAGAGGTGAGCCAGCAGAGGGAACGTCTGTTCATCCACTGTAAAGTTCTGTATGAACTTCTTGGTCATTATTGATGGATGATCATGACCATCAAAGTATAGCATTTGTTTCTCCGTTGTCATGGAGGGACGGAGATTTTTATCAACTACGTGACATTTGAAAAATGACTCCAGTCTAATCTTTCCCGTTCAATAGTTCACATGATGAAGTGATTCAGGCTCTGATAGAATGATGCCTGATTTCTCACACTGACATCCGACTGTCCTCAGGCCCATGGGGAGGACACATGAAGGGGAGCTGATGATAGCCCTCTGCTGTGATTATAACCCCGAGGCTCTAGTTAAAGATTTATTGTGGAGCCCATGTAGCGGTGCTGCGGCTCTTTTATTGGCTCTCCTGTCGGATGGTCTCTGTTCTCGTAGGCACGGCGGAGTAAAGTGCTGCCTCGTACATCTGATTGTGAGCAAAAACAGCTGTCGAATCAAATTCCAGACTGTTGATTTACTGAAAGAGAAAAAAACAGTGGCGCTGCACAAGCTACTGTTGGATCACATTTCATTTGATTGTTTAATTTTTAATAAGAGTTATTAATATTAGTGACACGATTTCACACAAAAAGTCACCCAAATAAAAACAAAAACAGACCTTCACTCCTAACTTTACTGTGTCAGGCTTTCAGGATGAAATTTTCTAGACTCAGACTTTAAAACTTTTCTTTAGTTCAGGTCAATAATTTTTGCACAGCTTTTATTTGGATTCAGGTTGGACTGTATTTCAGACACCAGTATAACTCTGCAGGTTGTTCATGAGCTGTTTTATCTGTTTCTGCAGATGCGTTCTGACGGTCGAATCTTAAAGACAGAACAAGGTTTACTCCTGCGGTCTCTGCAGCCCTCCGACTCCGGCATGTACCAGTGTACAGCCACAGAGAAGAACTTCAAACACACGCTCGTCAAGCTGCAGTTGTTGGTGCTGTCGAGCCGGGCCGTCAACAACGTGCTGGTGGAGGCCGGAGGAGGACTGGTGCCATCGTCCCCCCACTCCAGCAGCACCCAGTGGACCCCCAGCGCGGGCCAGTACAAGGACCTGCTGACCATCCTGAGCCAGCCAGAGATGAGCCTCATCAATCAGTACTGCCAGGACTACTGGCAGTTCGGAGACCCACTACTGGGCACCCTAAAGGTCAAAGATCTGAAGGAGCTCAAGGAGCATAAGAAGCCTCGTAACCGTCGGCATCACGGGGAGGGGGAGGAGAACGAAGAGCAGGAGGAGGTAGAGACATGAGGAGCCCAACTTAGTGTCTGAAACACCCTCAACCACCCTTCCCCCCACCCCGTGAAAACTGGGAGAGACTCACTGAGAGGCAACGAGAAAAAAATCCACAAACCAGAAAAAAAGCAAACTGAGAAAAAAAGAGGCTTACAAACAAAACCCAACATACATCCATCAAACAGTAAGATATATGATACACAGTATTTATTGTAGGTTGTATATAGTATCATTCTGTGGATTTCTTTGTACTTATAGAAAAACATGCTCTTTGTGTATAGGTACTTTTGGGGCAAATATTGTTATTATTGATGTTGTTAATTTTATTGTCGATGTTACGTCATTACAAAGCTCATCTGTCGACACCACGCGACCTGGGAGGATGTTTGGTATGTTATCAGGCATGTACGCTGTCAGAAGGGGATGACAAGAAGCTCTCCGTTACCGGGACACGGGGCCGTTGATAAGGGGTGATGGGATCTCTGTTGTTTCTTGCTTGCTTTGACTCGATGCCCGGACCTTTTTTTTAATTTCTGGACGGTCCAGGAATGCCTGTGACACAAGCCGACCGTGGCTACATGCGGACAAAGACTTCATCCCGCAGAGGGACCTTCGACTCACAGTGTGGTCCCAGTTATGACGGGAAAACAGAACCATCGCCATGGGAACCCAGACATCCAGATGACTGCTTAGATATTCAATTTAAACAGGAAACGGGTTTCTCACCGATTTGTTTTTCATTTCCTGCTTTACTGGAGGATTGATTGTAAAATAGTGCAGCATTATTTGCTACCTTTTAGTCTGGATAAGAGTTACGATCAAGGAGATTTGCTTAACAAAGAATGACCTGCAGCTTCTTATCCGAGTGGCTGTAAACTCCAGTATAAAGGACAAACATAGAGGAGATATATATTATAAGATTTAACGGTGAGTTCTTTTCAAATGCAAACATCCTTTGAACTGAGAGTGTCGTGCAGTACAGGGTCAAGGTTTTGCACAAAGGGGCATTTTCTTCTACTTTCAAGGGACTATTGGCCGGGGCCAAAGGCAACAAGCACACTGGGGCGAGTGGACTTATGTGAAAAACAAAACCAGTTTAAGTATCGATCGGTAGCCAGACCAGGGCTGTTCTGAGCACAAGACATTTTCTGTTCTTCCTTCCTCTGACATTCATGTGTGGAAAAAAAAAAATACTTGCCCATATACACAACAGAGCATTGTAACAATGTTGTGACACTAACCAAACTATTGGGAAGCTGGCTTTCATTGTGTGCATGAACTTGTATTTGTACTGTAATTCTGATAAGATACTGTGCGGTCGTTTTTTTTTTCTTTCTGTTCTTCATCTTTAAGGGTGTACAGCATGATCCGGGGAACGGCTACAGGAGCTGCACAGAGCTCCAAACATAACCCAGTATAAAGCATGATGCATCTTTTCATAGAGAGTGTTGGGGGACATCGCGTTGCCCCCGTGTATAGCTATAACGGGAAAGTATAATTTATTTATATACGTATAAATAAATGGAAAATTAGGTTTAAATTTGGTGATGGTTTTATTGATTATTCATGCTAATTCTTCAGCACACTGACTGTCCACTGCAGGAAATTATTCTATGTGAGAATATATAACAAAGAAAAATATTTGAAACAAAGTGAATGTTTGTTTCATTCTTACTTAGCTTTTAACACGCCGTGTCTGGCTCGTACTCAGGCTGGATGAACGTCATCTCGAATGCCTCTGGGAAGATGCATCCATAATTCATACTGTATCTGTATGTTTGGGATTCGTCTGCATTCCCAGAATCAATCGCAGGTCCTGATCGTCTCCAACATGTGAGACCAGGGTGAACACGGCGCAAAATGCAAAGAGAGGTTGTACAATTTGTTGGTATTTTTTAAGAACTTTTAGTTTTCTGTGTGTTTTTTGTTTTGTATATTGTTTTTTTTTTTCTTTTTGCATCATCAGACTTTATGAAAAAAGAAAAAAAATGCACAGAGGTGATGTTAATGTAATGACTTGTGTAAATTACTCTTAGTATCTTCCCTTTCCATTGTTGTTGCTGACTAATAAATTAAAGTTCTATATTTTATAAGAATGGAATGCTCCCCCCTTTCATTGTGATTCACTTGATACTCGATGTTTTCTATGTTCTGCCCAGAATCATCTGGTTCCTTGGAATAAAGTTGCATCTGTTAAAGAGACATGGACGCACATTTGTATAAAATATAAAACACTGCATTTGCTTTTAGAAAGGAGCTTTTGGAAAAGATTTTCTCTCTTGATTTTTTCCGCCTGTACCTAATGGGTATGGATTATACAAGCTCCTAATCCCCATTAGTTAATATGCTCGGATGAGGGTGGATCAATATTTGAGGTTCATTAACCACCACTGAGTGTTCAGTAGGGCCAGAATACTCGGATGTTCCTCTAGGATATTTAAACCAAAACACCACCAGAATCACATATTTTCTAGTCCTCAGAAACACATTAACTGTGTTATAATACATCATAATGTCTTCTATGTTTGACATGAACAAACAGCGACTCAGTTGAAGTGAACGTCAGACAACAGCCCTGATTTACGGGACACATGTTGTCTTGTCCAACAAACCCAGCAGGTTTAAGTAATAAAACTAAAGATGAGCTGAGTGCAGCTGTTTCATCGTCCTCGTACTGTCCCTGGCAGCTTACTGTCACAATGTACTGGTTTACTGGGACACTGGAACAGGACGGAGCCGTTGTTGTTGTTATTGAATCAAGGTTGCAGGAGGTGTAAATGGCTGATAACTCCTCAAAATAAATCTTGGCTAATCATTTATTGATGCCACACATGGCACCTTAAAGCATAAATAGTTACCCGATACAGAAACACAGAACAAACTGCCTTGTAAATAAGTAACAAGGAATATATTTGTGTTGAACTCTCAGACCCACACAGGTGGTTTATTATTCATACAAGGTCTAAACATAATGAGACAAACAGGAGAAGCAGTGACGCGAACTGGGTTCGATTCCTCTATTTCCTTGCATGAATTATGAATGAGAATACGTCACAGTGCACTTGACTTCTGCTCCTTTGTTGGACGTGTTTTTATTTATACTTGACTGCGATCTCATAGATGATGCAGGGTGCGACCTGGTTTGGGGTTCTGAAAGAAGAAAGAAGGCAGACAGATCTCCATCTCCCCCTGATGACACATTCTTTAACTATGGAGATGTGAACATGTCTGGAGCTTGTTCCCACCTTTTCACCCCGGCCTGGCTCTATGTCAGGACAAGGCAGACAACTGGTCAGATGGCTTGGAACACAATCACAGGACATTCCAGACATCAGATGACATCTAGGCCTCGGAGAAGGTTTCATTCCTCCCCATAGACGGAGCTCTGTTCACTCCGCTTATCTGATCCCCACCACGGCGCAGAGGGACAGACGAGGGGAGTCGGGGAAGGAGTTGGACGGTCCTGAATAGGACACACACAGCCAGTCAGCTTCCCTCACACTTCTGATGATATCTGTCTCAGCATTCATCGAAGCAGCTGTAGGACTACATCATAGCAAATCTCACGTCTCTGTTCAGCCCCGTTTTGGAAATTCAACAATAGAGAGACGTGGTTGTGGGCCATTATCTTCACTGTGGTGTATCACATGACACATGCCAAGCCCTGGCATCATGACCAACATTCAATTAGCTTTCAAGATGTGGAATCGAGCTTTGTTTTATCGCTGAGTCTGATCTGGTGCTCCAGGGAGTCATGGCACTCTGTGGGTATCTGACTTACAGCTCCAGATGTCTGACACTTACTGCATTGTTGAAGCAGAGAGACGTAGAAGTCGGAGGGTGAGAGGTAGACGGTTGGCATACCATGAAACTGGTTCTTTGTTGTAGGACATCCTTCTGAAGTCCTACAGCCAGTATTAACAACCTCAAGTGAATCAAAGTGATGATGAGCTGACATGATCTCAGCATGGGTTTTCTCATGAACTGGGTTAGAAAGTTGTTTTGACTGGATGTTTTATTTCACTCAAACCATTCTATCATTGATGAGGTCCCAGGACTCACATGGATGAGATGAGACCAGAGGGAATATGTGAGTTGCCTTTGGCGTCCACTGAGGCATTTTGAAGTCAAGCAGTGGAAAAAAGAGAGCAACAGTGCCCCCTGCTGGCTGTATGCAGTCTCAACAACAGTCCTGCTTACTGCTGCAGTAACTTCTGTCATCCAGCAGATGTCAGTATACAAATATGTTCAACACTGCTGCTAAAGACAGGAGTGAAGGCAAAACAATCTACACTCATCACAGCTTCATAATTATTATTTAAATAAATATTATTTTAAACAAATATTAAAATCTTGCTTCTGGATTTTTAGACGTTTTTCACCACTGGTACTGCTGTGATGTACGTAGATGCTATCTGTGATTGGTGTGCCTGAAGAGGAGGCAGACAAGTTCTAGTTGAGTGCTTTTTGTATACACTATATGTGAATAAATTAATGCTGCACAACCATATCCATCCATCACAAGTACATTTGCTCCGAATATTGTTATAATATATAATCTGATGTCCATTAAAATGACCTGAAAGCTTTGGTATCTGTCAAGAAAAGTTAATCTTTGCTAGAAAGGAGGCTGTGATCTAAAATTTAACAATGCTGGTTAAGAAAAACAGGAAACTACTCTCACCCCACTTCTCTTAATGAAGTCATGCAATGACACAGAGAGTGTGAGGATCCCCCGAGTCCTGATGACTGTATGGATGGCTGCATACGTTTGTACAATGGGCATCAAAAAGAGAGAACCTCCCAAGAGGAAGCCCATTTAAACCCCCAGGGTCCCAGAAAATGTGCTCTCTGCGTTATTATTATTCTACGCCAATTCAATTCAAGTCTCCTGGAATGTGTCACCAAATGGCCCTGCTGGGATTTGTCGAACGCGAGTTCACACCCCACCAGGACGAGTGCTAAGCGTGTGTTAACTGAGAGCGTGTAACACAGATGCTCTCCTCGAGTTGGGGGGGTTTGGGGGGCATGGTGTGATGACGCAGGCTGTTTCCCACATCTCTAAATAATCCGGCAACTCACCGCTTTGAAAATGCTGCACCCTCCGTCCACTGACTGTCAGCTTAGAGAAGACGAACGAGAAGACGAATAAACAGATGATTTAAATTTTATTACCATCAAAGTCATCAACTCAGTCAAGGAGTACGGTACAGAGCTCACAAATGCAAGAAGGGACCCACAGGGGACCACTGGTCCTGGCGAACATCACATCTACAAATACACCTGGAAATGCGTGGCAAAGTGACTCGACATGAAATACTAAATACAGTGAGGAATGTGTTGGAAAAAAGCATCGCTTTCAACTGTGTAACAGAGTGCAAACAGTATGTGTTTGCCATCTAAACAGACTAAATGAAATAATTTATTCACATAAATAATCTCTGATATTCCTCTTTTTGAGTCTCCTCTTATCTAAATAATCTAAATATTCATCTACGACATTGTTAGAAATAATAAAGTGTAATCCGAGTGAATGGTGTGTGTGTCCGTCTCCCTTAGCACAAAGTAAAAGATACGTGAGAAGATAAAAGGCTCTGCAGCAACGTCACACTTCAGATTCTACATGTAATATATGTGTGAAGTGTCTCCAGGGCAGGCGGCCCTTCCTATCTGAAAATGCACATTTTGACATTAGTAACGTGTGCAGGAAATTCATTTGACGACAGTCTAGGTGAAGTCAGACGAAATGGTTGTGCACAAACCGTGACAGATTACACTTTAACTATGTCATATAGTAAGAATACTGACACAATGGCTGCTGACTTGGAACGGAAACCTGTGTTTCAGTGTGTGTTCGCCCCCGTCGCAAAATCACACACATCCGCACTAATCTGACAGCCTCCATTTGTTAGCTAAGTGGTCCTGATGGGCCTGAAAGCCGGCCAGGACTCCAGACGTCCACCTACAGGTACACGGACTGTTGAAAGGACACCAGAGAGAGAATCACAGTTTCTGCAGCCAGTCGAAATATTGCTCAATTTACAGAGAACTCCTTCTGTAGCTCGTTATTAGTGCTCGAGGGGACCAGTGACAAGAAAGGTTAGATTGTTATTACTATTCATCAAGTATCAGCTGAAAAAAAATGTGTGGATTTAACCGATGAGAGTTATAAAAACAATACATGGAAATAAAAAAGATCTAAATAAAGTTTTTTTTTTATACATTTTTTTTAGAACAACACAGGTGAATGAAGCTGGGCTGGTGAAGATGGCCCTGATTCCCACTGCGTCTAAGTGATGCAGGTCTTCCCTCTAAAGCCGCATGTGGTCTGTTAATGCACATTTTGTTTTACAGTTGCAACGAAATATTAAGACATAAGTGGTATTAGAGTCAATCTCCTCTAGATTCGACTCAAAGTGGATGCAAGTAGATGGAGATGGAGCAAAAAAGTGATGGAGAACAATGAAGTCAGTGATGCAGTGATGTTTCTAAAAAGGAAAAGCTACAAATTAATTTAGATGCATAGCACTGCGATGTGATGAAGACTGCTTTATTCACGGAACGTGCGTGTACGGGGGGGGGCACAAATGAACGTTAGTAATAGACAGCTTTTCGTGTCGTATGCTTTTTTTTTGTAAAGAACAGCCTCAACATGGCTTGTGGCGAGAGCCGGGAGCGCTGCGGCGTGCGACGAGGACGAGGTTGGCAGTAGCTCGTCGTCATCCGGTGGCTGTAAAATGTAAAACGAACAGCAAAAAGTGAAAATGCATGCTGTTTTGGCTACTTCTACAAAGGTCTCTATGTACAGAATCTTTACATTTACAGCTATGAGGTTCTTTCCTGAGCAGGAGGTTAGCAAAGGAACATCATGTTCATGTGTGTGCTTATGTGTGAAGCTGCCTAGTTCAAAATACAGCACTGGGCTTGAAAGCTCCCAGTCACCACCTCAGCATCGGTTAACGCACAGTAACTGGTTAGTGTAGACAACAAGATAATAAAGATAGCAATACGTCCCTTTCGACAGGAATACATATCATCTTCTCCAACGTAAGGAGGACCAGAACTTACTGTATATTACGATACACTGTCACAACTTCAGGAGTGAAAACATCAGAGGCAAAACTTTTCTTCTGATTTCAAGAACAAATACGTTAAATGCGAGATAGGCAGAGAGAACTTTCCCCAAGTTGTCTCATTAAAAACGACCCATGGCTGTTTTCAGCACAATTTTGTCTTCTTCTGTTCTCTATTCTCTCGCCTCTCAAAACTCAAGTGTGCGGATATGGATGTGGTTTATATAATCTGACCTGGTACACCGGAGGGTCAGTGAAAGAAGATACGATTCATGTAGAAAGAAAGCAAGTGTAACGCAGCACTCAGGAAAGGTAGCACAGCCTCCATGAGATGATACTAATGCTGCAAGTGAGAGAGAAGCAGAGTCAGTGTCACCATGCTAGCAGCTAATGTACAGTGTGCAGGAGTTGGTGGGGACTGCAGAGGTCACAATCAACGATGGCAGGGTGGGGGAGGGATCTAACCCTGCTCATCCCCGGCTTCAGCGCCTGCATGGAGAGCTGCTGAGGCGTCTCCGTTACAGCGTGATGTGGGCTCGGCCTCCTGTGGCGCTGGGCTCGGCTGCTCCGCAGCTAAGGCCGCCGCCCCGTCTTCAGCCTCTGACACCGGTTGGCTCACCTCTGTGACCCCTCCCTCAGGAGGGGCAACAGATGAAGGTGCAGAGGGGTCTGCAGCAGCCTGGGGAGCTGCGGGGGCGCGCCGGCTGCGGGGTCTGCTGGGGCGCCGGCTGCAGGGCTGGCTGCCTTCGTGTCACTCTGCTCCGGCGCTCTCAGTCTCTTCATGATCGTGGTGACCCGCACAGCTTTCTGTGGGAGGAGGCAGAACAATGTCAAATAGGCTCTTTAATGTGGAAACTGCAGAATAAAGTCTCCCAGGACTGCCTCGGGTCACAGTTATACAACGTTACCTCCTTGATGAGTATAACTACCGTGCAGGAGAGCTTCCTGGAAGAGAGCACAAAGGCCTTACCTTCCATTTAGCTCGGGCAAAGTTCTTCTCTATTTGTGCGCACACATTTTCCTTGATGTTCTTATCAGAGGCTGCACCACCAGAGATCCTGTGTTATAAAAAACAACATAACAACAGAGGGTCATGCTGCCTTTGGTTGCCTCTGGCTGCTGCAAGAGCTAAAACAATTGTTTCAATTGACCTGAAAAACTTGCCTTTAAAAAGCAGGCAGATTTTTTCTAGCTCGGGCATTTTGTCCTGTTTTTGATAATTGATTGCGACTCTCTTTAATACATACAGTATGTATTTTGATCAAAAGTCCTTTAAATACAATCATAAACCCACTCTTGCCTGCATTTAGGAAACTATTTAGCAAAATGCTATCATCAGCCTGCTAAACAAGCATGCTGCTACACCGAGTATATTTACTGACAATCATCATGAAGACGTTGAACATCAAAGTAGACTTAAAAACAAGCAATCAAAGATGATAAACTCACTACGGTGTTAATAAATCAAGTGAAAGGGTTTTTCATACAATCAGACTTAT
>CAAKHC010003645.1:90643-101535 GCA_901007825.1 Macroramphosus scolopax | reverse complement strand
TGGTCTTCTATCAGTTTGTGTTAGATAATCTGGTGAATGTTTCAACTCCTGTTTGTGCTGTTTGGCTCCGTGCTGTGACAGAACTTACAGGGATGTCAGGACGGGGTATTAAAGATATAAAGCTCCTTCTGACTCAATGCAGGCGACAGATTCCTTATCAACGTTTAAATACATGTATATTATATGTGACACAGCACGGATTGATGAAACGAAAAAGAACAAAATCTTATGATGCATCAACACTACGGTTCTAGACTGGTGAGGTTTAGTCGCTTGATTAGTGTTTCGGGTTCAAGCTCTGAAACTTGCAGCTGCAAACAGGTCTCAAACCGTCTCCCGCTGCCGTGTCGAGAGGTTTGTTGGTCCGATTCATCCCAACATGTCTCCTACTGCAGACGTTCCCTCTCTATACAAACACACTTGTGGTTCAGAGAGATTAAACATCCCCTCGGTTTGCAGGGAAGTCGGCTGTGCTGTCACATCATATACTTTATAATTCCTCCTTAAAATGTGTTCCCCATTCAGACCGTGTGTATCTACATGAGCAGGCTCGTGTGAATGGGTGAGTGTCGGAGCCGTGGGAGCGTGTGCAACGTGGGTGAGCGAACACGCATGAATGTTCCAGCAAACTGTGCACAGAAAGCCTTCATCCTTCATCAGAGCATACTATGAATGAAGCTATTTTTATTCCAGGGACAAAGAGAGGAGACGGGGAATTTTGGCACGACACTCGTGTTTGTACTATCTGATCCAAATATGATACAAGCACACAGTTAGTGCCGAAGCACGCGCACGTCATGATTTGTACGACATACATCATCATGCCTGGCGATGACAGAGATGATGACATTACTGCACACGTCATTTCAGCATGTTGGATTATAAAAAGAAACTCTGCAGACTCTAAGTAGTTGTTAGAATGAACTGAGACCTGTTGAAGAATTAATAAGTTGCATTTTAATACAAAACAAATGACAATTCATGCACATTAAAGGGAATTGTTGGATCAATATCTCCTTCTTCTACCTTGACAGAGATTTTTTTTATCATTTATAGGCCTGTTTTTCACGCCTTAAGTTTTAAAATGAGGGAATAGAATATATAAACAACATACATATACAAATATCTATATATGTAGATATTGTTGTATAATTGTAGCTCCAGTAGCTGGTGGAGTCCACCCACCACGGCTATAACGACAATGACAGTGGCAAATCAGATCATTGGAATCACACTCAGAGCGATTTAATGAAGGAAAGAAACACTGAGGACTAATCCCCATATACGAGCTAAGATATCAGCCAGCTGGAACGTGCAGCTCACGCTTGGCCGACGCCACAAAATCAGTGTCAACCTGTGTGGATGCTCACATAGTTATCAATATAGTTATTATGTTCCTCAGTGGACGGCCGTTAACAATCTACTTCTGCCGTACAGTGACATGAAACATCTTATTTTAAATGTATAATTTATTCATGCCTGAGGAAGTTCCACATTCGGAAAGTCCTGTCACATTAAGGCAGAGAGCTGATCAGTATGCATGTATTGCTGACAGGATTTGTAATATCGGTGTAAAGTACAGTAACGTGATCCGACAGCCTCTCTCTCCCCTGGCACAACTTGGAGTGACAGAGTAGGAAGGCATCACGGTCAAATACGGGGATCTTCTCATGCTCGTGTGCAGGTTCGTATATCAGCGACAACGATCAGCTTCTCCATTCAAACAACACCCTGGTTCTTATTTGGATAATTGGCTTTAATTTGCTATTCAATGACGACAATACAGCTGACACCCATAGCTGTTCTACCTCTGCAGCAATCACAAACATAAGCCGTGAGCCTGCGAGGCCATGTGCAAAGATAAGTTGCTACAAAGCCATTAATTAGATACAAGACGCAAGTTGACAGACGCTGCGCGGAAAGAAAGCTGAAGGCATAAACATCCAGGATGTCTGCAGAATCTTGACATCCCCCGACATCACGGAGAACAGGTTGATTCCCTGATTAAAACTGGGCACGTGTACTAGATACAGAACATCCAGTTTGCTTCATATGTATGTTGTTGTTATTTACTGCACATTCAGAAGTGTGTCAGCGGCAAAATTAGAAGTTGCTGCATTCTGTTTTTTTTTACATTTACACAAAATAAACCGACCGAGCTTTCGTTTGTAACGTACGTCTGTTCTTTAAGATTGCTCACAGCCGTCAGCTTTTGCAATCTATTCTCTCTGGGGGGAGAAGCCCAGCGGGATGAAGGGATGCGTAATCTGTCTTGACAGAATGTTCATGAAAAATTAGGAGTGTGTCACCGCTGTGTGCGTCTGGATGCGAGAGAGAAGTCAGCTTGCACTGAATTTCTCGCTGCCTTACTGAGCGGAGCAGCTGTATTTCTGTCTCTGTGCAGGTAAACAGATGTCAGAGACACTGATGAACGAGTTTGCCAATCCAAGTCAGATTGAGCAGCAACGCAGTGGCTTAAAAGTTTGGACAAGGAAACATTATGGTTAGACCGTGGTCACATGGGTGAACTGGCAACAGAGGACCGACTCTATTTACAAGCGATGACATACTCAGTGTGGAGAGAACTTTGCCTGCTGGAGTGACATGATCTCACCCCTCCAACCGGGGCGAGTACATGTGTTGCAGCCCACGGTGAGAACAGAGACAGTCATGGGCGGTGAGCTGTCCTGCATATGGCCTTGATGGTCCCAGTGGAATCACAGCGCCGCCTGCCCACCAGTCAGGCCCACCTGCTCGTCACGAGGGCCAAACAAACCCGACCCCCATGCTGGCTACATTTCCTGTTGCACACACACACACAAACGTCAAGCCGACCGAAAAAAAAAAAATCTCGTTCATTTCAGCCGATGCTTAAATTGTTGTGGGCATTCATGCATGTTTCACACCCACAGTGTGATCACATTTGTCCCCTCTCAAAGGGAAAGAGCCTTTGGTCCAATCTTTCCTGCTCTGCACTCAAACTCAGCAGCTACATCCTACATCGTGTCGGGGAATCATTACGGCATTATCACAACACAGCTGCCAGAGGAAGTTACTGTTAGGACCAGAATTTGGGTTGTTGAACTGATGATGCATTCAAGTGCTTCAAAACACGAAGATAATCCCCACAGAGCTGATTATAATGAGATTATCATCTTGTTAACAGATTGCATATCTAACAATGAAGAATTATATGATATTTACTGCATATAAATATCTGCATATGAGCATTTAACACTTCTCTATACAGTCGTACGGCAGGTAGGTCAAATAAAATACATAGTAATATTGTATTGTATTGTGTGTGAAGGTACACAAACTGCTCGAGGAATATTTAGCAGCTGAGATTGTCATCATGTAACATGATGTTCCTCAGAAGATAGGACCTAAGGGCTCGCCTGGTGGACACGTGATTGTGAGCAAAACACACCTACTGATGAATATCATGAGATACTTTAAAAAGGCCCATTACATCTCCTGGAAGGACCTTGAGTTCGTCAACCCGCTCACAACGTATTGTTCACTAAACCTTTTCCAATCTCAGACGACCTCGCAAATATGATGCATTTCTGGAGGCATCCAGTTAGATCCTCATAGCAGCATTGTTACAACCACAGATATAATGCAACTGGACAGGCGCAATAAAGGCGACTTTAACCGCCTGATTCATTTAAAGCAAACAAGTGGCCGCAGCACGATGAGTGCATGGAAAATTGGAGCTGTAACACTCGAAGCCCATGGGGTCGCCACTCTGATTCAAGCTTGGCCTTTCTTGTATAAGTAATGTGTCTGGAGGAACAGGCTCACTGCACAACAAAAAACCTACGATCCACCACAAAGCTGGACTCACGCTTCTTTTCCTCCCACGTGAATGAAACATCGTATCTCTGAGGCCTTCCTCCAGTCAATAGCAGCAGTGCGTACCTAAATATATTATCCTCTCTTTTCTTGCATTGTCTAGGCAGCGATACAGTTAATCTGCTCTTTGCTGTGTTGGTGCGCTCCACGAGACAAGTATGCAGGAGAGATGCTCACGTAACACGCTGAGATAACAAGCAGGGAGGAGTGGCGGGAAGCCAGGTAGCTCAGGACATGTGACAGGGGGTCAGTGTGGTGGGAGGTGGTGGGAAGAATGACTGGGGTGTGAAGTATTGTCGCTAAAGAAGACATCCACTTCCACCAGGACTCTCTCCTGAAGTCTGGGATTAGCTCATCCAGTGCTCAGCTTCGTGCCTTTCTGTGTGTATTTGCACTGAGTGTAGAATCTCTGTTTCTGCAGTGCAGCTTCAGTATCTGACTATGTGCACAAACCGTATCAGCACGATATATCTGCCATTGTTAAACTCTTTATGTGTCTTCAAATGCAAAAAAAAACGCCTAATGTAAAATGTGAACTGCTTTCCTCTTCACACTCCACTGGCTAATCTGACCATTCTCCGCGCCTGTTGTTAGTTGCCTTGGTTACCGAGTCCTTCAGTGTGGCATCATAGTACAGTAGTGCTCTTCAATGCAGAGAAAAGCAGGAGGGTGTACGTTCTGTGCGGCATGTTGCTAAATTTAGGACACGCATAATTATTTTTGCGGTCGTCTTTCCAAGACGATTGTTTACGTCGTTAAGAAGCCGAAGCACATGAAACATTCAAGTACATTACCGAATGCATCGCTGCTACTACTGTGTCTTTCACACGAGGAACAGTTGTTCTGAATCATTTCAGAGCGCCGATCTGCTCATTCATGTCCGCCACCTGTTCCCTCGGCACACTTTCCTGCCTCCTTTTTATCTGCCGACAAAGATTTAGAGGAATGAATCTCATTCAACGTGAAGCCGATCCTATGCAGCAAAGCAACGTTTAACACGAATAATTAGCGAAGAGCTTTCAGGTGGATTCAAACACGTTGCTGGTTGTTAGAAGCAGGATCGTATCCAAATATCTGTTGTGATACTGCAGTGGAAGCTCAGTACACACAAACTGGAGAGCCAGTGTGCAGCATGTACAAATAAAACACTGTCAAGAAAGAAAATGCAATTTAATACAGCGTAGGAATGAGCCAGATCGCTAATATGAATTTGGAAAAGCCCAAATAATGAAAATAATGACATATTTGTTTTGATATTTGTTCTTGTCCCATCTTTATTTCCATTAATTTTGCCAAGTCCATTGACTCAGACCTCCTTTATCATTTCTAATGTATTTGTATCGTGTTTGTAAAGATATATACTGTGTATATATACTGTATATATGTACTTCAAAGCCTTTTTTCCAGCCCACTCTGCACTGTGTCACCTTTCAAAACTGACAACAAACTAAGCTTGTCATCCTGCCTGAAATCCAGTTCAAAGACAGAATATGCATGAACCTGTTCAACCTCCATCCTGCTCCTCCGTCAGGGTGTCCGTGAACGGCGCAGCAGTCAGGTTGACGCCAGAGTTTCATTAAGTCCTGATACACGAGTCAACACAGGAGCAAATCTCCACGCACGTCACCACGGTGACCAACTACCAGAGCACGATGAACCGCCATCGATTGGAGTCATGCAACAGCCGCTTGTCATGCAACTTTAATGAACATAGATTTCCCCTGTCCTTCACCTGCAGCACCGACCAGTACAACATGTGGAGGAGACATTATTAGGAAGGGCATTAAATCTAATTATATGACTTACAGAGCAACCTGGAAGCTTTTTTTCACAATTTGTGTCTCTTATTCTCTCAGAAAATGTCAGTTTTTTGCTGCAAACACAAGCGTGTATGTTGTTTGCATTTGATTGTGGTTAGAAATAGAGTACATGTTTAAGTGATGACACCGGAAAACAACACCTCAGGATTCTGCTGCGTTAAAAAGGATTGTCAGAATTATTCTGCAGACTTGAGTTGATGCATAAAATATCACCTGGTTTCCTTACACATTGAAATATCCTGAGAAGCGGAGACTATCGGTACAGGATACGAGTCAGCAAACACCGCGAATAAATAATGATACCCTCCATCTCTCACAGCCTTTAACACCTGTTATCTTAAACACCATTGTGAATGAGTAGAACGACAGAGGAGGCTGCTGCGCTGACAACACGAGTGGCGATGACAGCATTGCTGCACATAAGAGGCCTATTACCTCTGAGTGGAAAGAAAGGAAGAGGAAGATGTGCCGGATCAAGACCACTGTGACACCACATGCCTTTGCATAAGCAACACACTCACAGATAAAAAGTCTACAGTGGCCGCATGAATCAATGCTGAGGTGAAATATTAATCCACTTCCATCTAAAATTCCCCTTCAAATTGTTCTATTTGTGGATGCTACGCAGGGCGGCTCTTTGAAGCTGCACGCTGCCGTAAGTAACCCTTTCACTAAAGATGAGAGATGAGAGGCGGTAAAAACTCCTTGTGTTTAATTGCTAGACATGTTCAATAAATTGACGCTGCCGCTGCCTTAATTCCACTTTATGAATCACTCTGACTCTTTTTTTTAAACGTCTTCATTTCTTCCCGGAACAAACAAGTCAAACAGAGCCACATGTCATCGCAACAAATAGCTAATTCTCCCCTTGATACGACTGATCCTGTGGATGACGGAGTCATTGTCAGTAACTTCATGTCAGATGCCTGAAACTACAGATGTGGATGACATCAATGCATCACTGATGCATTTGCAATGAAGACACTTTTTCATGTGACAAAGCACCACCTCTGTCACAACAATGAACGGCAGAACAAACTTGGCTATGTTGCATTGACTGAATGAGGCTGCAGAAACAAGAGGGCGTCTTTCATCATCCAGAATTATCAATGGTTTGTATGAATCTGGCCAGAAAGACTTTCCTGATGCATAATGCGTTTGTGCAGATCGTTGGATGGCTGTCATCAGAAGTAAGGATGTGTTTCATCCAACATCATTGGTTGGAAATGTTAAATGTGTTTGAACTCGCTGGGTGTGGATGGAAATGTGCTCTGCTGCACCTGTAACTGTGACGGATGACACCTTCCTACATCACTGCGAGGTAAGAACGGGCCGATCGATGTGAGCAAAACCAAAATAGTTTTGTTTCATCACAAAGGCCATTCAGATTTTTGGAGTGTTCAACTTGTTGACATGACACAGCAACAAGTAGTCACTTGGTAAAAAAGTGAGTGGGAGAGACTGTGATGACGTCCGTGGTTTAATTGCCTTCCCTTCTTCAGCAGATCACCGATGACGCATCTCACCTCTTCGTGAGCGTCGACCGACGGGGAAAATCAAGACCAATTCAGTTAGTCAGTTTGAAAAAATAGCCAACGGAGAGTAACTCCGAGTCCTAAAGTGTACCCATAAATATGTAAAGGATATTAATGAGAGGAGTTAATACGTGTGGTTGTTTGTCTAAAGGCTCACTGGCACATAATGATCAGTAACCTGCCGAATCCAATGCAGATGCATGAATGAGCTCCTGAAGCAGGGCTGCTTTATTAACTCCGTGTCAAATGCTCCAGCGACCGCTACAGGTATCACTGCAGGATTCATTCACTGTACTGTCGCCCTCATTTCACTCTCACTCACATCTCAGGGCAGCATATTGATCCACTGTAAACGGAGGGATCTCAAGCGCCGCTTCAGGAAACAACCCATGTGCTGTCGTAGTTGCTCCCAGACGTCACAATGTCGTCTATTTTTGCTCGGCTGCCTGATTCGTGTGAGGACGGCGTTGGCCCGGGTGTGATGGGCAGCAGCAATTAAACTGCTGAAGCAAGTACATGAAGTCTGTTATCTAACATAAGAGCTACTGAATATTAGCAAATGTTGGATGTATGTTCAGCTGAACATGCTCATGATTATTTCATGTGTTTAAAGGATCAGCAAGCATTTATTATATATTTAGATTTTCTCAATGTGCACTGATGAAATGATGCATTGTGATCAGCTGCTTGAACAAAAAACAAAGGTACCACTTAAGAAATATCAAACATGTGCATCATGAGGTACAACACACAGTGGCTGAGCATCCTCAGTCCTGATTCTTCAGAGCGAGAGACTTCACACACTGCAGTGCTCATAAAAAAGTACCAGTCCTAACTTATTACTTTAGATCAAACCTGTCCACACTTGCGGGATGTGATCTCTGAGTTGAGTCATTAAACTTGTTTGTCCCTCCACCATACTGGAACAGCTGCTATTCTTATTTCCTCACAGCACGGGTGACATTATAATGAAACACTGGGAGCATCTCCGGCTCTCCAATAATGTCAGCAGAACTGCCTCCCCCCAGTTACGATCCCTGTGCAGCAGTGTTAAAGTGTGTGTTTTCACTCTCCACAGAGAACCTCGGCCGGATACATAAATAGCAAGACGGACTTATAAGAAAACCTTCTCTTCCTGAGCATCGCTGCCTCCACAGGCTCCACTTGTGAGAAGAGAGCGTCGTATTTTTGATTAAAGAAAAGTGGTTTATCTCAGATAATGGATAATCTCCCCGGCTTTCCACCTGCCGCAGCACGTACCAATTCATGCCTCTATATTGCTGCAGTGTATGTTTGGGTCTGGGCAAAGTATTCTGCGAGTCCCTGACTATTTAAAGGCCCACATGGTGACGTGAGTTTGCGGTGCGGCTCAGCACTCTCCGAGGCACCGTAACATTTTTAATCAGCACAAAGAAAGCCACAATGCGAGGAGGAGAATAGATGTGTGCCTAAGAGCAGAGGGTGGATCACCTGTAAGTTCAGCATGTGCATAGAGAGACAGAGAATATTATCAAAGGAAGATAATAAGAGTTGTATATTGGAAGGAATTGTTGCACTGGGAGATAAAGGATCGACTTACAGAGCCTGATCCCATCGGAGAACCTGCTCTCCTGACCGCCTTATGATTTATTTACATTCATTTCATATGATTTCTGTAGTATTGCCAAATTGGTGCATCTGTCATCACATTTTCAAAGCGTCCCCCCCCCCCTTTGCACTTTCCTCTACAGTGCTGGCAGCTCGCACAGAATCAAGTGCGGATGCATCTGAAAGTTTGAGCAGCTCTCCCCAGGGAACTAATTGTGTACAAATTGTGAAGCTATGTGGTAATCTGCTGTTGCTTCCTGTCGCTGCCGCTGCCCACCTGGGGTCCACTGCGAGTGTGGACCTCTCACGGGACCGAGGACATCATTACATACGGCTCAGAGCCTTAAGGACATTAAACAAGAGGGAACGACATCTATCTTTCCCAAACGCTCCCCCGGTGTATTTTCTGTTTGTGTGTAAAATTTAAACATGTAAATCTGCAAGCTTACTGGGTTCGTGTGCTGTCGTTGGAGAGACCTGATATCTAAATAGCAGATTAATAGAAATGAATATCAAAATATAGACGGATTAATCACAGTTTTAATGATATCCTGGAACCACTCGTGCCTCTAATGTTGGTCTGAGGCAGGAAACAGGCACGAGCTCAGAAAGATTAGTGTCAGTGTCTCGCGGGCTGCTGTAGTAAAACGTCTAATCTATCTGGTGCACAGTGACGGTACAGGAGTTGGTCTTCCTCAACGTGAGCCTTTGCAGAAAGCCACACAGATTACCGCTCGTCCCTCAAAGTATAGTAGTAAGAGTATTTTTGCATGTTTATCAAGGCGTTTTGAAGAACTATACATTAACCATTAACCCCAAAGAATTATATAGACATTTGATGTAGAAGAAAAAGGTGTTTAATTTTCGATTTCACTTAAAGTCTTGATTACAATTACAACAAGCCTGAAGGTTCCCGGTTGTGAGACGTCTTTAACCCCTGCAGCCACTTCTCAAGGGACACTGTCAGTGGACATTACTGACCTTTGACATGGACGTGGGTCTGCACGTTCAAAAAGGAAAACTTTGTGTGATGTGGCCGCTGGACCAAAGTCCCTGAACATGATAATGTGACTGTTGCTTGGTGCTCAGCATCAGCATCCTCACAGAACTGCAGCCTCAGCACTGACATGCATCCGTGCCTGAGAGAACACTCAGTGATGTGATCAACTGTGGAAACTAAAAGACCATTGCTGTCTTCCAAATGAGGATCTGTGATAATGAGGAGGTCTGCTGAGCTCAACTCATTAATAATTCAAATACACATTTACGTTGCAACTGTTTCCCTGTTAAAATGAAAATAGCTTCTGTTCAGTGTCGATTTTAAGAAACATTTAATGCCTTTAAAATGATCCATGTTCAAATGTATTGAACAACTTCATATAACTGATGTATCTTCAGTCAGCCAGCATGTGTAAGACATCTGGTCTTACTGGGTTTATTGACGCGGGAGCGCATTTTTATATGTCCATTGTTCTTCTGTAAGTATTATGTAATAAACTTCAATGCTGTATGCATATGTTTACTACCTCACTACATCGAAAAAGTATTTGAAGACATCGCGTTTTTTGTTTTTCGCTTCGCATTCATTTATTCAGAGGTAATTCAGACATCATCTCAACTTACCTTGACACCAAATTCCGCCTCCAAACGTAGGATCCAGTCAAAGTGGAGTTTGTCCTCGCAGTGCCCCCTCTCCTGTACACTGGATGTTGCTGGGAAGTTAAAGAAAAAAAGAAGTAAAAGTACTTCTAAATGAAATTCTTGCGCTGGAGCAGCCGGTAGTTCTGTACCATCTGTTGTGCCTGCGCGCGTCGAGCTCTGGCGGTGAGCGGAGCAGGAGGGAGGAGAGGAGGAGGAGAGGAGGAGGAGGATGAGGAGGAGGAGGGGAAGAGGAGGGAGGATGGAGAGGGAGTGCAAGTGCAAGTGTCCAGAGCGTAAAGTGGAAAGGACAGCTTACAGAGACAGATCTTCATCTCGCAACACTCAGCACTCTATTTTCCATAGTTTTAGAGAATCATGCGATGTGCAGCGCGCGTGTGTGTGTGTGTGTGTGTGGGGGTGGGGGGGGGGGGGGGGGGGAGTGGGGGGGGCG
>CAAKHC010003645.1:79455-90623 GCA_901007825.1 Macroramphosus scolopax | reverse complement strand
GGGGGGGGGGGGGGGGGGGGGTTGACTGAGAACATGGAACATGCACCTGCACTCATTTCGCCCACCCACAGGAAAATATACTTGAACTGATGTGATGACACATGTGCGCTGCAGCGTTCTGATAACCTGCAACACAGAACTGCCTTTGTGAAGAGATGAAGATGTGATTCATTATAATACAGCGGAGCCTGTTGGAGGGTCGGCGGCTCGGAGCCTGTGACCATCCGGGCTGGTTGTTTGGCTCCCGGGATAACAAACGCAGATGAAATCTACCATTAAAGTCAAGGCTCTATCTGTAAAAGTACGTAACACAGTTACCTGTTAACACCAATGTGTAAAATCTCCAAACCACGTGTTTGGTTTTGTGTAAAAGTCCTCTCATCTTCCATATAGAAACATTATAAGTGCCTAACCCACATTTACACATTGATTTGCAGAGGTTTATACACTCAGCATTGCATCATAAAAACTGTGACTAGAGTTTATTGAAAGATGAAGTGGCATCTCTCCCCGAGTATCTTCCGACCTGCCGGTCGCCGCGTGTCAAACACAGACTCGGAGACACGGACCTCAGGGGATTGGGTATGTGTGTGTTGTGATTATTACCTATATTAACCTATTACTTTATAATAGTTTAATCAAATAATTTGTGGGGGAAAAAAATAATCAGCGAAAAATATTTTACATGATAAAAAATACTTAATTACTTACGTAATTTAAATTCTATAATACAGTAAAACAGTAGAGCTTAAGAAAGGGCAGTATAGGTATTTTGGGCAAAAGTGCGTGAGAGCTCTACTGACTGTAGACAGAATCTGATCAAATCACAGGTGAGAAGAGTCTTTACCCGTTTGGAGCGCGTCGATGAGCGCAGGCTCCTGATTGGCTGCCTTCTGGGGCAGCTTTGCATTGGACTAATGACGTGGATCCCCTTTTTAAATACGTGACAATCATGAATGATCCCTCCATAATGACAATACAAACACATTTGCTCATGTAGTCCATGTCCTTGATGTTTAGGCTGCCTGTAGGTTACATCATAAATTTGCATGCTGTTATATAGACGCACTTCACTGAAGCTTGTGACTAATCTCACCAGCTGTCCTGCTGCTCCAACAGGCTGCCTCATGACTGAAACACAAAAATATATTATGTCCATTAACACATTTTGTGCACAGCAGCCATTAAGACGTGAAATAATACATAAACACGGGTGTTACTAATGACATTAATTAAGGCTGCGTGCCTGAATATTAACCTTTATCCACATCAGGTCTAACACCTGTGTCAACCTTCTATTAAAATTTAAAGAGGCTTCTGTGAAAAAGGTCTAGAGTCATTTGTTCTGCTCGCCTGGAGAGGTTGAGTTCATGTATCTATTATACTTTGCACTCATCCAATTGTACTATTAGTCAACCGTTCATTTGAACTGCTTGTGATTTTTTTCCCGCCGGTCATGGGGATCGGTACCAGGCCGGATCATTAGACAGTATTGCAAGTTACTTGCGATCCATCACGGATACACAACTTGACGGCTGTCATGCACTGCTCACTCAGGCAGTGTGAATCTGACCTTAATTCAAATCTGTTGCATAGATCGTATCATACAACTGATGGTTAGCTTCATGCTACGTTAGCAGAATCCAGTGTTGGTAAATATTAGCAAGTGTGCTTCAGACGGACTGTAACAGTTTGCTATTTAAGTTTTAATGCTCACTTTTGTGACTATTTGTTCTGACTGTCTTGTTGTCCGTCTCTTACACTACCACCGTATTTCAGTGGTTAAGAAGATGCAGAGACAAGCGTTGCATTCAGACTCTGAGAAGATGCATGCTACCCTGAACAGCTACTGTATGCAGGGAAGAAAGAAAAGAAAATAATACAGAAAATGCTCCCCACATTGCCATTTGACCTGAATAGAAGATGGTTAAATGTAAAAATGCATCAGGCAGCTGGGAATAATGAAAGTACTCATTTGGGGAAGTCCCACCATCTAGGTGAGTGTGTTCACATGACAACAAATTGTTGACAATTTGATAATTATACGTCATTAACAACTCTGAAGTGGGAAAGTTCCAACCTCTGAGTGGGAGAATTCATTGAACGTCTGTCGTACTACAAAGTGATCCTCTGACATTCATTGTGTCCCTGTGTTTGTTCCCACGGTTGATGGCGGGAATGTTTTTCTGTATTACATAACAGCAGAATTAGAGCAGATTTCAACGGGAAGACTGTTGCCTTGATGAGTTTGCATGATGATGAGTTTACTGGCTAACCAGAAGGTGAACAGAAACTGGCTTTATCATCTCAATCACCTGCAGTCATACAACCTAAATTAACAATGTATTTGTGCTTGGAGCAACTCAGTAAGCACCAAGAGTTTGGTGCAACAAGTTGGCGAGGTTTTGTTTAAGGATTGTTTGCTCACTAGCCCAAACTAGCCAGATCTCCCCTAACATCTCCATGTCACGTTGAAACTCCCACGTGGATGTTGGAAATTTGAGATTGTGTTAGCTGACATTATGTATTACTTAAGGACTGTACCCACAATGTGAGGTGACAGCCTCACAACAGTATACATACATGCAAACATCTTGCACTGTGCTGTAAAGTGAGGATGGTGAAACATAATGCCATGAATTATTATTTGTTTTATTCATCACTGTATTTCATACTAGGTGCAGTAAACAATTTATAATTCCATCGTTTATATTTCGTCTTGGAGAACTTGCCACAGATAAGCTATGGATTTATGTTCTGAGGTGCTTCTGTCTGACTGGATGAAATTGAGGTCAGGAGGTTCATACCATCATCCTTTGCATCCTATGCATGTTCATGCCCCAGGTTGTATGTTTTGGTTTGCTAATGCTGCAGGATGATTGTGTAAATGATTGATGGAATCAACACCTGAAGGAGCCGAACTGTGTACCAATAATTGATGTGTCATTCATTCATGCTTTCCAGTTCCTCCCAGTTCTGAGCTGATGCCTTGCTGAACATCTTCCACTTTTACTGGGAAGTCAGCTTGATTAGTATTTCATCTGCAGCACCCCTAACGTGGTCAACCGTGCCTCCTGGCCCTGCTATTTGTGCTCCTGCAGAAGAGGACAGCACATCTGGAAACACCTGTATGCCATAAATCTCTGTTAGAGTGCTTGCTGATGCAGGGTGACCACCTTTTTTTTCCCTGTTGTACATTTCCTTTGTCTGTCACATGTTCAGCGACATTACCTTTTTCTAGTACGCCTGTCCCTTACTCTGTTTTATTTACTCCAAGCAGCTGTTTCGGCTCATTATTTTGGTTCAACGAATAATACATATTGTGTTGTTCTTTATACGCATCTGTTTAATTGTTTAATCATACACCTGGCAAGTCTGCAAAATCCTTGTAACAACTAGGTTGGGTTTGCTTTGGTTTGCACTCTTTTCTCCTTCCTCTCCTTACCTTTGGGTCAAGAAAAGACAGTGTTATGGAGAAAGTTAGAGCTTACAGAAAGCTGTTGTCTTTGCAGCATTTTTTTAGAAGATGCGTCATAGCAATGACAAAATTATTACACTTTCACTTGTGCCCCAGGTAATTTAAAATGGTCAGTATTTAGTAGATGTTAAGACTCATACAGGTTTATCATCAGGCATCATTCTGTGGTATTTTTAGAAATACAAAAAAAGGTTAACAGTCACGCTTCAACATCTTTTCATACAAACCCTCCATGGTCCACATGTCCACTAACATTACAAAATGAAGCATGATGTGATAAATATATCGAGCTGTGGAGTGAATACAGTGGATGCTCATGGATCCAGACACTGGAGACTCGGTGAGCAGATGGTTTCCTTCACTGTGACTGATACTGAAGGAACACACTGTTCACGGTGATGAAATCAAGGGAAAAAGACGTGCAGAGAAATTTGGGTCGCATGATGAAGTTTTCTTAAAACAATTGTGCAATGCGTTTTGTTTTTCAAACAATATCCTTGCAAGGCTTCAGACGGATCAACAGTAACAGCAGTCCTCCTTCCAGAACTGACTCTCTCCTCCGATCACTGCTGTGGAATTTGCTGATGCAGGCTAAGACGGAGCCTCCCTCCCGGGACGAGTATCTTTGACCAGGCACAGAAAGAACATTGACCCCGGTGTCTCTGGGTGCCATCTGCAACCACTGAGGGAAGCAAATCTGCCATATTGGCCATTTACAGCTCCTGCCAACTGGGATCATGCTTCTTAAGCTGTTGATGATGTGCTCGCCAGGCTTGGTCACTCCTGACAGAGATGGAGCGGTGGAAGCGCAGCACAGCTCTCATTTCTAAGGGTCACTAAACAGCTCAGGACACGTAGTTGCTCAGAAAAACATGTTCTGGGAAATGATGAAGCTCTTCGCTTTTTTTTCCCTCAAAGGACTTACAGGAATGATCTTTAGTTCTTTTTTGGAAAATCTCTTATTTACATTCTACCACTCCCATGTCTGCTATTACAGTAGCTGCAGGTCTGTTCCCATTAAAAAGAACACCTTTAATGAGACAGCTTGACGACTGGAAGACTAAAACAAAGGGAACCTTATTAGTGGAAGTTTGACTAGTATTAGTTTTCCAGTAATTAATATAAGAATAATGTCACCTCTGTGGTGTGGCTGCATGCTGGACACTCAAGTAATAGACATGCTCACACTGATGACTGAAGAATAACAGGGTAATAATGAATGTGAAACAATGAAGAGACACTCGGGAGCAGCTAAAAACTGTGTGCAAGGCTATTTCTGATTTGTTTAGCACTCACAGTCAGTCACTTTGTCTCCTGTCATGTCGGTGATGTAATGAAGTAAGACAGAAGTTATTGCAGAATGTGGACTCAGTGGTCCCGGCGTTGAGCTCTTCATCATCGCTGGGACAGAAGAGACAGCTGGACGTCTGTCACCAAGATGTCCTGGTCTTTAGCTGACCCACAGTTCCTGATGGTGCAACAGATCAGCTGATTCCGATGTTATGGGGCCTTGACATGGTCAGTTATCGGGAGTCGTATTTGGGGTGCGGGTCCATTCAGATTTAAAAAAACAATATGAATTATTTTTTTGATGACATCACAAAAGGATAATTGTTTCAACAGTGTGAATTGCTCACGTTGGATTGTTGCTTCAGTATTTTATTTTTCAAGAAAAATATAAAATGACTCATCATTTCAATTTCTGTGTTTACTGCTCGTGGCTGGATTGTACCATCGGCGGGGGAGTAGCCTGCAGCCAGCCGCGGACCCAGTTGGCCCTTTTATGTTAAAATTGTGTGTTTTAATGTGAAGGTTGATGTGCACTGTTGAAAAACAAGTAAAACTAATTAACATCAAGTGTGACTGTTCAAGCTGGTGAGTCTCCGGGTTTAAACGAGGAGAGCCTGGTGTTTGAAAACTGGAATGTAAAAACTCCGACGTTACACTGCACCTTGTAGACTGCGATCGGGCCGTGGAGGACCGGTGATTCGACTGAGCACTTCCTTTGATTTATTATGATTGTTAGGAACACTCAGAGGCACATGATCTGAGACATGACACTGAAGCAGTTTTGCTTTTCCATTATGTTAGTTCTTCCTGTCAGGGGTGCTGTAATGTGTTTTATCTCCACTCAGTTCGGCACAGCGGAGCTGAGTCTTCATTCACTGTAGATTCCGATCCGATTATTGCAAAACATTCCGCAGTCCTGCTGCTGCTACTGTCCTCCGCCATCCCCTCTGCTGTTGGATAGCATGCCTTGTGCTTTTGGTCACAGGCAGACTGTGCTGTTTCGCTGCGAACGCCTGATATCACAACGGCATGCATGGCCTTGTAGCATCATCACAGCACCCAAGATGGAGTTGCTATAGCAACGGGTGATCAGACGGGTTATTTTTCTGTGTTTGTGAACATATTGAGTAGATGACGGGGAAAAGATGATTTTATAATCAAATAGAATTTTGTACCCACTCTACCACAACACCGAGCTGTTTTAAAGCCAGCAGAGCTAATAAACGTCAACCCGTTGTTGTCCATCGACACTGAAATGTGCCAGAGCACTAAATCTGACGTAATCGGTGTAATATGTCCCTCTCTGTTTGGTAAACATCCATCGAAGGATGGTTCCTCTGGCAGAATACTGCTGCATGACAGCACCTCTTGGAAGTGTCCCGAGGAGAAGTGAAATCACAGGGGGCACAACATGATTTGGTTCCCCCCCCCCCACCCCCACCGAGGGGGCTGTTGACACCTAACTGCCAATTTTAAAGGTCGGAGCTGGAGGCATCAGGAGCAATATAAGAATGACTTTACAATATTAAGTATTTGTGGTGAAGCCGTTTTAATTGATGTCAACAAATGTATTCAGAGGAGCTCGTTTGTTGTGGTTCTTTAATCTAATGATGTCACACACAATTCACCATCGCTCATCTCACATTCTTTACATGTTTGTAGCATTCTGACATTAAGTACTTTGACCGAAAAGAATATTCTTCTTCCTCTCTTATCTCCGGCTCACAACACGATATGCTTGTTTTGTTATTCCCGGGAGAAAAGACCACATCCATTTTTATGACTCCCTGACACTCTTTTATGAGGTGAGCCACATAATCTAGAGAAAGGATGAATGTTTCCCCACCAGAGCCCATCACAGCACTCAGAGGACTCTTTACAGCCGGTGGATTGAACCACTTCTCCTTCAGATGAGTTTTTTTACATCCTGCATCATAGCCGATTGTAAAATGGACCTCACAATCAGAACAAGGGAGAGGCTGCAGGATCTGTTACTACTGGGCTGTAAAATAGAACAAAAGAGGATTTTTGGTGGCGCAAAGGAGCAGTGTGAGAGTATCACTGAGATATATTGAACCTAATGGACCTGCTATGTTGAAATGTCATACCACAAATTGAGTGCGTGTATCATATCCTTTAATCCTTGGAATGAAACAGATAAGCCAACTGTTAAAATATCCCTGAACACTCAAAAAAATCCAAGAGCGCCAGAAATTTAAACTTAGATTGTGACTTTTGTTATGCTAAAATTAAAAAGCCAGTCGACAGGGGTGTTTACTAATCATTCCCTCTCCTACAAAGCTGTTTACCATCCGGCTTGTTACTGTGTCTGTATTCAGCATTTAAGTGCCAGAGCTCAGAGCATTTTTCAATGCAGGCAAACAGCCAAGTGGAAGAGTTGTTCAACATTCCAATGTCTTCATGTCTGTTTATTTATGGCGGGTAAATCAGTAGTTGCCAAGATTCTGCTATTTCTGGCTCCCCTGAAATAACACAGTAAGCTGATTTTTGTCAGAGGCTTTTAGGGCTTAATTTAGATTATATGAATGAACACCCGTGGCTACTATGCTGAAACTTCTGCAACAAGGAACCCGGGTGGTGATGAAAGTTATTGTATTTGTATGATCATAAATATTTCATATAGTTCATATTAAAATACAGTGAGGGAAATAATCCTTGAATTTTTTTTTTGTAGAAAAGCAAAATCATCAAGTGGAAAATGGGATGTATTTGTTTGCAGGCGTTTAACCTGAGGCTAACAATTATCGTCCATGTGCATGTGTACTCAGGTCCATTTATGCAAGCTGATGCAGATGTGCTGCCTGGCGTCACATGGGATGAAGCAGTGCCAGCTGTGGCCAGGTTTGTACGGCAGAGACCCTGCAGCGGTCTCTGCCAGGCGTTCACCTGTAAACAGGCCTCGTCCTCCGGCTCCCTGCGGGGGCGGTTCAAACTCCTTCAGTGATGTTTGTGGATGAGACATTATGAAACAAGGCTTAGTGAATACACAAGAAACACAACGCAGGAGCAGAGTGGAAGTAGCACACACAATTTTAAGACATAGATCTTAACCATGAAGGGCTGTGCAAACATATTATATTTGACTTGGCTTCATCGTTTAAAATTCATATAATGTGTGAATGTGTTCAACTGTGAGTGTCTTTGCAAGACAGTGTGTGCGTGTCAGACGGCCGCCTCTGCTTTCATTAGTCATGACAGGGATTATATTTCCAGTCATTCCTCCTTTATTCTTCTTAACTACCTGTTTGTAAGACCAGTGGCTCGAGACAAAATTCAGTTAATTGAAGGATTTGTGTTGGAAATTGTTTTCTTTTCCACAGAGACTGATCATCATGTGCACTTAGTACAGTTATATTACTCAAATTAATTTGAAAATCAAACAAATCATGCTAGGAATGATTCAAGTAGCAGGAATGCTACTTGTCAGCGAGTCCTTATGTCAGCAGCACATTCCTCTGATCCGTCATCAGTGAGGTCCATCATAACACTGGATCGACTGTCCTGGTACTTTTTTCAACTCGGTTTTAAGCAGTATGCTGCATTTCTGCTGAGCTACTGGAAAAGTCGCCAGCATCGTCATGCGCTTCCTGTCTGACTGAGACCATTCGATCGGACGCATGCCAACATTCTAATCCTGTGGCATTCAAGGAAATAAGATAATAAGATCTTCCAGAGCCAAAAGCAGATGCGCCCACATTATCACTAAAAGATACTTCATTGTTTCACAATTTTGCTTAAATTACTGTTCATTGAGTGGGCTAGTACAGACAGAGAAACTGTGGAATTAGAGACGTCACTACAGGTTAGTCTGTGCTCTGTCTGCAACTTCAAGAGCCCTTTGGTGCGGTTAGTTTTGCCTCCAGGTTCATCACTGGGTGGGATAACTGCTCCAGACAGTAATGCTGACAGAAGTGGGATGGCAGTGAAGGTACCGCAGGCGCAGGTTAGTCCGACCGGTGTGAGATGGCCGACTTTGTGCATGAAGGGCATTGGTCACTTTCTGAAGGGAAGGATGATGGAGGGCCACCGCTGCATTCAGGTACACACTCTGACCGCCACACTGAAGGTTCGGCTCTGAGGCGTTGTGGTCAAGTTGCAGATTTTGTATTCTGTAGACTCTGGCTTGAGACTGGGTTGGGTGTTTTCTCCCAAACACACCCAAATAAAACATATAGGTAACATGAAGTCTACATATTGGGAACACATCCATAGACTTTCATTAGAGGTATTACCTGAAGAGTCTCAGCTTCACTGACAACCGGACCATTAATGATTAACAGGTTCCATTTCAATGACTGTTTGACACCTTGGAAACACATGTTAACCTTCCTAATAAGAACCCAGTTCACCAAATCTCTCTACATCTTGCATCATGAGTACATTGCTTTGAATAGTACTCGTTCCTACCTGTAGTTGTGCTACTCCAGCGTGTGATGCTGCCCTGTGGTCTGAAGCTGTAACTAGGGAGTTCCTTTAAAAGGTCTAGTATGTGAGGAGTGGCAACCATCTGCAGGACCCAGGGCGAAGAGCAGGTCAGCCATGTGGTAATCGCTGCTTCTCACTGCTAAAGTACTGCTCAAGGCAGAGGAACATACATGTAGCACTTATTTATGGCAGCTTGGCTTCATCTATGAGACATTTCACAGTATAATGTAAAGGGACGCCAAGATGGCACAAGGTCCATCCAGCACCCAGATTCATCTCCTGGCAGATGTACCCCCAGCCTGGTTGTGTGGTATAAGAAATAGCGATGCATGCAGCTGTGGAGCCATTGAGCATCATGTCTGTCACACTGCATCAGCAACTCCTACTGCTTGGTCCCGAGGGCCTCTGGAGGGGGATGGGATCCGAGGTGGATGCTATAAACCTCCACATTTGTTGCAACCTTTCAGTGAAGCGCTCTGTTGGGAGGTGACTGATGACGACACCCATGCCAGACCTTTCAAGGTAGCGGGGAGAAACACCACAGCGCACAGCTCACCTGTAAGATATGCTGTCGCTCACGGCTACACTGAGACGACTGCCGCCGCTGCTCATATAACATTTCAAGAGCCCCGCAAACGCCGCAGCCTCCATCTCTAGGCTCCGCCAACCTTACCCTTGGGGAGAAGTTCATATCGTCACTCCCTGTTGTGCCGAAGTTTATGTTGCCTAATGGGGAGTGATTAGGTCAGAGCCCCAAAACCCAAATGTCAGCTCGGTTCATGCACACATAGGGTGGAGTTTGTGTGGCTGTCCAACGGTCCACCATGATGATTATAGTTCAAAACTCTAAGAAGTAAAGTGACGTAAATATCTGTTATAGTTCTAGCTAATAGTATAATTAATGCACATTGACCTTGTAGGCAAAGATTAGATTCGAGTGGTTAAACCCTTCAGTTCAGCTCTTTGCAAAAAGCCAATTCTTCAATTATTAATTGGACAAAGTGAGTTGTTGCAGTTTTCTGTTATTCAAATAATTACAGTGATTTGGATGATGGCAGTCGTATAATTAAAGGTCGTCTTTTTACTGTAAATCTGTTGTCAAACAGGTACAGTAACAACCTGTGATCCATCCTGATACAACCAGTCTGTTATCAGACCTGCTCTACATGTTATGACACGCTGCTTCATGTTTCTGCTGCATGATGGTTGTGGATCGTAACGTAGGTCCTGTATGAATTCGTACTTACATGGTTTGAGTTGCCCTACTGTGCACTACTTTTAAATCACAGCCGCTCCACCAGCAGAGGTGGTTCACAGACGAATGGTTTCCATGGCAACATTATTTGATAAGCTCTCTGAAAGTGATTAAAAGGGTGAATATAATACCACCTACTTAGTACGTCACAGGCTGATAAGAGCAACTCTTTGACTGCTTTGTGCGATTTGGACAGTCTGTGATGCTCGACGACTCGATGTGTATTCAGGCGGAGGGTAATTACGTCTGCAAATCAAAACTCAGGTGCATTCTGTGTACACGGGCTTCATGTCAGGCTGCAGCCACTGATGCACTGCCATAACCTGTCATTATGTTTCAGGCAGAATCAGAGTGAATGACACTCATGTGAGGGGAATAATAATCCCCGCACAGGAACAAGAAATTATCAGATTTTCCGATGTAAAATTGTAGTTCCTAATAATTTTACAATTCCAGCAGCCAATCACACGGTGAACTGGATGTTACCCATTGTCACTGATAAAGCCGACTCTTCCTGTCTGTGGGCACTTTTCTCTACTTTTCAAAGTGATTAAAGGTTTTACAGTCGATCTGTTCTCTTTGCAGAGAAGTGTGGGTCAAACAGAGTTCATCCTCCTCGTGTCAGATACGTTACTTATGATGTTTCACAGTCAATCCTCCCTTCTCCTCTTCCTCAGCCTACCCAGATGGTTTAATGTC
>CAAKHC010003645.1:60816-79435 GCA_901007825.1 Macroramphosus scolopax | reverse complement strand
GGCACTTTTCTCTACTTTTCAAAGTGATTAAAGGTTTTACAGTCGATCTGTTATCTTTGCAGAGAAGTGTGGGTCAAACAGAGTTCATCCTCCTCGTGTCAGATACGTTACTTATGATGTTTCACAGTCAAATGGAAGTCTTAGTGTTTAACACAGCCATCCTCCCTTCTCCTCTTCCTCAGCCTACCCAGATGGTTTAATGTCAGGGCTTATAGAAGTCTTTGAATTGCATCGCTGATAACGTAAAAGTATTGTGACGTAATTCATGATTCAGAATAGATCTGTGCTCGCAGTGTTTCTAGAATTAGAGATGATTTGTCGACGTGATGATCACAGATCCAATGACACAACTTTATTGATGCAACCATGGTTACCTGGAGAACTACATCCAGCATCATGGCAGGATGCTGCGACAACCTTGGCTTAGATGTTTGTCCTCTTCATATCTTTGTACCAGAGGCGAACGGTTCTGTGATGTGTAGCGACAGACTTTCAAAAAGATCCTTTCATGGTGAGACACAGGAGAGTCCAGGTGAAACCAGGTCAGAGATCGAAGCCTGTTTCCACTTCCACTCGTAAAATCCTCCGTGTGTGCGTGCGTGCGTGCAACGGATGGATCAACCCAAAAGTCTTGCTACTTGACTTCCAGCAGACTTGACGGGTGGAGAGTTCAGTTTCTGTCAAAGCCATCTGGAGCTCCTTTAATAAGATGTGTTTGAACTTTGTCACGTTTTTTCCGCTCCCCGTTTACGCAGTGACGTGCGTCGTGGAGAGAACAGGGAGAGCGACATGAAGACAGAGGGAAGAGAACATGTAGTGTGTGCGTGCATTTTAGATTTGGTGGCGATGGGTGGGTGGGTGTTGGGGGATGGGGGTGCAGACAGAGAGCAAATATAATTGCCATGTTAAAATGCAGCGCCGGCTCGCGAACACATGACCGTCTCTTCACCCGTCTGAAATCTGATTATCTTTCCCTCACAATTTGTTCCTTATTAGAAACACTGGATGGGTTTTATGATAAAGTGTGTGGAACAGAGACTCATAAGAGAAGGAAGCCAGATTTATTCAAGTTGGAGAATAATGATGACAATCACGTTATTCTGAGATTCAAAGGTTTAACCTTGATATCTATTTCTTCAGTTGCATAAACAAATTAGACCGCCTAGGATTTCAAAGAGCCACATCTACAGGCCGATCCATAGCAGATGCAGTTAATAAGAGGTCATTCTTGTGGTGTGTGTGTGTGTTGTATTAGAGAGGGGGGGTTAATTGGTCAGGTGGGGAACGGGGAGCCAAGCAGCTGACCTCATAGGAGGACACTTTTACTCTCAATTACCAGCAACTCCTGAGAGAGAAAAGACGTTCATCTGTGCTGCAGCACTGTGACTTCTGTCCCTGAATGCAACACTCACTCTGCATCACTGGAACAAACACTCAGCCCTTCGTCACGTCCTCAATTAATGATGCTCTTTGGAAATTAGAGGAATTTTCACCTGCACCCACTTCCAGGATCCACTGATTACCGACAGCGGCCCCGAGCTGAGGCTGCCCAGCAAGTTGAGATAATGTTCCACTGCCCACAGCAGGTGATGGGGGCTGGCTTCATCAGCTCTTCATCTTCCAATCACGTTACAGCTGCCAAGTTGTAGAAACAGAACCGTCCAACCAGTGTGTGGCTGTCAACCGTCTCAGTGACGTTCAGTGATTGGTGATATAATTCACAGGACGTTGGGGTCCAAAGTGACGTCCACATGCAGAGTGAGATTATTGCTGGATTGCCGTTTCCTATCTTCAGCGTCCCACAGAATGTTATCAGAACGCAGTCACAGATGGAAATGTGTGTGTGCAGATTGTTGGGCGGATTTCAGCTTTCACCGGGTGGTCCAGGAAGTCCTGACCTCGTCACATGACACATATTTCATACTTGAACAAATCCAATATGTTCCTACGTGTCTTTAGTTTGTGCAGATAACGTTACAGATAGCTATACACACACACACACACACACACACACACACACACACTGTATTCCTATAGATATCAGGGAAATTGAATTTTTAACGGAACAAGCGTCCTTCATCTCGCCCCCGTGGAATAACACCAGCTCAGAAAGGATTTTCTATCTTTGATTCCATATCTTCCAATAGCAGTCCAGCGTAAAGGTGAAGTGCCACTATTCCATCAATACACCTTTATTGACCTGTTAATCCTTAACACATCGAGTTGGGATGCAGCCATGAAGATTTCACCCCGCCGGTCTCCCAGGCCAATTGGACACGCTGATACACATGAATACACAATGACTTTTCCAATCTGAGACATCTGTGGCAATGTGCAGAGACAGATCTCGGGGATTTGAGGTTACAACTTTTTAACCCCATCAGGAGAAACACTTGTGTCATGATCGTAGCTTCTAATCAGCATCTTGATATTCTGCAAACATTTTTGGAGCAAAATATGAGAGAAATAAAATCGTTGAGCTCACGGAATAAATCTTTGAGGTATTACTTGAACAATAAAAGTGGTTTGGTGGCAAATAAAGCCTGTTCTCCCATCACATGTGTTGGTAATCCAGAGTAGGAGGGAACTGGTTTCACTATGTATTCTCATTGATTCTTCTGACCTCCACGAGTCAGGTATGTTTACCTGTCAACAGAACTCTGTATTCTAAAACTCAGAACTACCTGCAGCCAAATGTATCAGGAAGACGCTGCAGCTCTGTGTTTCTCCAGAATATAGAAACCCTTCAGGGCAAGATCTGCAGCAGGCAACACTATGGAGAGTTACAAACTGTAAACCCACCAAGAGAGATCGATGACAGGTTCAGGAGCAGCGTTTCATATGGATTATGTTCATAAACTGGGACTCTGTAGCAAAACACATTTTAAGAAGGAAGTAATGGTTGAAGGTTTCCTTTAATGTGTTAACCAGATTATCCTGCGTATAAGTGCTGTGTTCCCAAAGGTCCTGACAATAGTGTATGAGCTGACTTATGTTCACCTCAATATTTGTTAACACCATGCTTATTATCATTAGTGTAGAACATCTACATATTACTGTACAATAATAAGGTCATCGCAGTTCCTGTTTGTCTTGAATATAATCATTGATGTCTTGAACTCACACAACCTGACAGTTCCTCCAAGTGCTAAGTGAAGCTCTGTGCTGTGCCGTGTATCTCCATTCGGTTGAAAGATAAATCCCTGAGAGCTGAGACTGTAGCTTTCGGGAGCAGAGAACACATTGGCTTACTTAGCAAAACCCCAGGGTGAACGGTGTCAGTCGCTAACACCCCGCAGCGACTCGACAGACCTCAGATCACTTCCAACCGGGAACATTAGAGGAACAGGCCTTGTGGCTGGTACTTACCCTCATAAGCACACCTGTACCTATGAAGGAGGACAGGGGGGGGGCAAATCTGCAGCGCTGTATGAAGCGATTGTGATGAATTTAAAAACTCACAGTTTTATTGTACGAACAGGCTAAAAATCATCACATAATCACTTGTGGAGCCCCGAATCAATCAGGACTGTCTGCTGGTGTAACCTCAGAACGTTGGGTTACACCAAGACTGAGCACAATCATTCATGATCTAGTAGTTTACACCAGGCAATGCATCACACAGGCTTAAGGGAAACACATCCATCATCCTGCTCATGTCTTTTTATCGCTCTGCTCTTTCCTTCATGTGTTTCTGCCACAAGCCACACTTGCAATAACAACATCCAATGTTGCCTCGTTCGGCCGTCTGACTCCCGGTTTCCTGGCGAGATATATATCAGGCCTCAAAACAAATAACAGTTGACAGATATTCAGGGCTGTTTTGATGATGTGACCCGGCTCTGCTTTCGTGGCCACTGGCCAGAAATACAGTTTGTTCCTCAGGCGGTCGGCTGCTCTGTGACTGGTGGTGGTGGGAGAAACAGATGTTTGGTTTCAGCACACCTGCAATGTCCACCTTTGAATACCAAGTCAAAAAAACACATTTTAGAATGTGCTAATGGGATAACATTCAACCTTTTCTTTAAAGCATTAACACATCATTCATTTGAGATGGAGACATACAGAGCAGACACTTCGGTATTTCTTCATCCTTTATTGAACCTCCCTGAAATAAAAAGATTAAAGCTGTAAAGCTGTAAACCTCAAGCATTCAAAATGAAGCATAAACACAAGTGGCTCTGGGTCTGAAGTAAGACATAAAAGCATCCTGTGTTAACTATTGAGCCATTTAGTTCCATGAGACGGTGCCAGACTCGTGGGCAGGAGATAAGGATTTTGCACATTTGTTGAGCTGTTGCTGCAAAATTCCATCACAAAAAAAAACACAGATTTGCTTAAAATAATAGTGAAATATTTAACATAAAATGAATACTGATGAGGCAAGTGCAGGCTGAGTTAAAGCAACAACAGTGATTATATCTGAGTCATAGCGGATGTAACTAACCTGCATCACTGCGTACCGCCACCCACTCGTCTTTGACCTTTGAGTAATATAATGTATAATTTCAGCACATATTATATCTGTTGCAAAGTCACTCTTCCTGTTGAAAGCAAATTAAGCAGCGTGCATTTCCAAACCTGTCACTTTCAGCCCCGCAGGTGAAGAGCCAGTGACCTACCAAGATGAACAAACACACAAATGGCAACAACAGGGGGGTTCTTCCTCTGTTGAACCTTGGAGGCTGACTTCGTCTGGGGAACTCGGGGCACTGACGAACAACACCAGGAGCTTCTGATCCTGACAAGCGGGCCTCACTCCCACCTGTGTGAGATCTAATGTGTATCCGTAGCTGGAAGTTTAAAGTCGCCTCTAAGCTCAGGCGACGCACACGGATTTAGGTGAAGCAGGTGCAGCACAATCGGACCTGCAGGTCTGCGATCGGAGGCGAGCTCTGAGTTGCCACAGTAAATCATGTCAATGAAGAAGACAAATAAAGCCCTGGAACAACACAGAGGGAGACGTGAGATGCTCCAGTGAACTGAGAGGCAAGAAAATCGACATGGTAGGGATATGAAATATATCGCAATAGTGAGTGTAAGCTGAGCTGAGATGTGTATTAAGCCTCCAGAGCGAGCCTGCAGCACCCCACACAGTGTCTGCATTACAAGCAGCTGGTAGGTGGTGAGATGTGGTTGACGTCTGCTTGTGAGTGGTTTGTAAGTTCTTTGTGAGGAGATGAGAGGCTCTCCATTGACTGGGGAGACGGACTGCCTACATGCAGCCAAAAGTCACAAGTGAACATCTGATGTAAGAGAATATAAGAAAAGATTGGTTTCCTTCCGCGCTCGAGACCCAGACTCTCCTCAAGACTTCCAGCTCGTTGCCATAGTTATGGGAGGCAGTGGGAAAATCACATCTTAATGCTGAATTTATTAATAAATGAACAAAATACGTCTCCTGCTTAGAGCTCGCCTGCGCACATGCACAGTAAATGATGCTAATAAGATCCTGCCTGAGAAAAGACAATAGACGGTTAGCTGCAAAGATTACGTGGCTAAACAAATACACCACTCCATTTCCTGTTTTGGCCACTGTCCATTCAGTATTTCATTAACAGGCTGGTGTATTTCCAGCCGCAGGGATGATGCACTGAAAACTCTGTATGCCCTCCATCCTCTGAAATCATTTGGCAAGATTTGCAACTGTGTCCTTAATCCACGATTCACAAACGGCGCCCGGTACTTCTTTATTCCAGGTTTAAAACTGATAACCGTTCCTCAGTGAGAACCTGTTTCCCTCGATGAGAACGGAAATAACAATAGTGGAAACTGCCACCAAATCCTCTTGACACAGGTAGGACAGTTTTGATGAGGCAGGGACTGTTCATGCATTGGAGGTTGCAGGATTGTCCCAGTTTCTGGCTGCGCCTCCTCAGTCCTGACAAACATCTGTAAAACAATAAGACAAACATCAATAGGACATCAAATCGTCCTCGTTTCCACCACAATTAAAACATTATATTTGTATTAAGCGCTATCTCTATCATGTTCTGTCCAACTCATTATTACCTAACCTCATTTAAAACATGAGCAATGCACCAGTCATGAATTCATCACTGTGTTTTCTGTATTCCTGTCAGTCACTCATCGGCTCTTGCTCGCCTCTGAGTCACAGGGGTCTTCGTCTATTCCTCTGACAGTTCTGACAGAACCTGTCAGTCAGCTCACCAAGAGCACCAGGACATTTAGTCTTTGCTTTGTCACTGAAAATGAAAATGCTACGTTCATGGCTCCCACGGTGACAGGCGCCCTGTTTAGGTGCCCTAGACACAGTTGTAAATGTTCTCATGCTGATGTCAACATGCATGGACGTGCAGTAAATTAAGGGTCCCGGTTTGGGGCTTTGAGGATGGTCAACCTTTACAAGCACCTGCTCATAGTTCCAAAACAGACACAAATATAAATGTTGTGTTTAACTTCCTGCTTCTGCAGGAATTTAGAGAAAGAGAAACTGTGTTTTATTGATGACCCTCAGAAGTGCTGGTGGACAGCCAAACCATCTATTTCCCCCAGCAGCCTGCTGTCTACGTGTGATGTAAACTGTGCTGGCTATTCTTTGCTGGCTCCAACATTACAGGGGTATCAATCATCCAACTCCTTAGAGGAGAGCAAATAAGTGCTTTTGAAATGTTTTGAAACTATTCCTTTGAGACGTGCAGTTGTTGCCTTCAACAATCTGTTGACTGTATATGATGGTGTCTTATCACCTGATGGAAACTTGCATCACGATATATGAACCGTATGGTCGATGCTTTGCTTTAATATGAGAAATATGGGACATTCAGGGATGCATTTATTGAGGTTGCATCACAGTGAATCATACTCTTGGATAAAGTACGTGCTGTAGTTACCGGTCATGTCATTACCGTCCGCTAAGCAGGTTTTGTTTGCACCCACGTCTGTTTTATTTGTTTATGTGTCAGAAAACACTGCTGGGCCAATTCTATTGAAACGAAAGGGGTGGAGTAAAGGACATAGAGGGACGTATTATATTAACTTACTTATTGTGAGATAGAGCTTTTTTGACAGAAGACAGGAAATCCGTTTTGCCCCACGAGCCTAAAAGTGACAGGAGTAACAGGAGTAACCTCCACCTGCCTCCTAGAATCCAACCGTAAGTGACACCAAGATTTTCCTGGAGAGACACTGAAAAAGGAACTTCTTTAACTCAATGTACTTCACACATCTTTGACACCACAAACAGATAATTGATATCACTGTGTTCAGCAGGGTCTCGTGTCTCTCATGACAGAAGAATGGGGGTGATAGCAGGTACAATCTTTGAGTTCTAAGCCTGAGTTTGAGAGGTGGCCCTATCGTCACTCACAGTGTAAATGAAGCCGTCAGCATCACCATGGCAACCTCTAACTGCAGTAGAACCTCCCAGCTGATTCGGATCAGATGATCAGATGCTGCTCGGATGTCTGTGGTGTTTATCAAACACTTGACTGAGGACAATCTAACTTCTATTTGAACTCATGTTATTGTTTCGTCATGTGTTCATTTGAGTAATGAGCTGGAGTCGTGTTCTTCTCAGTGATGGGAATCAGTCCTCGCTGGGTGTGAAGACACTGCTGCTGCTCTCGTTTATAAAAAGGTCAAACATGGGCCATGGTATATGCATTGTCATAAAAGTATTAAACGTCTACTTACTCTCTGTGTCTTCATTAATTTCTCAGGAAATATTCCATGGACCTTGACGGAGCTCCTCTTTCTCCGATTTCACTTTCTTTATTTATATTTTTACAAAAACAAATTATAAAGCAGCAACTTGTCTCATTAACAATCACCTATGAGTTTGAATTGTATTTCTTCATTTATTTTGGTGACTCTCCCAGCTCTACTTATGCTCACTGGATTAACTGGGGACTTCACAGCTCTCGTCGCTGGCCTCTGCTGCAGGGCAGGAACATGGTAATAAAGTGCTCTAAAGCTTCGACCAAGCAGCACTTCTCAGGGATGATTGTCTCAGTTCACAAGTGGCTCTCAGATCAGCCCATTTAATAAAGTGGCCACTCAAAAACAACAGCAGGTGAGTGTCTTCTTGGGCCGACGAACTGCAGAAGAGAAGAGGTTGATGCAGATGACGGCCGGCGACCATGAGGATGAAGATGATGATGATCAATAGATCCTCCAACAATTGATTTGGGTTGCATGAAATTTGCAAGCGTCCATGGAAACAGTGGACATAAATAAGGTCGAAAGTGCAAGGAGGTTTGGGGTGGGTGGGCAGGTGGGTGGGCTGTAGATCTGATGGTAGGCAGACCTGTGAAGCGGAGGCGGTGTTTGTGGTGCTAATGGTTTTTCAGGAGGGGGAAGGGTTGGTGTGAGGGCTCTTCATTGCACTTCTGTCAGTTCAATGACTTCACATCACGATTAATCAGGTTTGTCCACACAATTGCATAAAGCACCTCTCAGGTTTCTGCCAAACGTGGCCGACCGTTACTGTGACATACCAGGACCGGTGTTAGTATAGTTAATTCTTCTGTTCTGCACTCACTTCTTTTCCAGCCTCACCGGTTGCTAATCGGTGGTACTGTATATTGATTCTCTGTTATTCAAATGGAATATTTTTTCTCTCGCAGCACTCCCATTTCATTTGTGTCTCTTGAAATTCTATTTAATTTATGAGCTGTTATATGTGCTGTTAATGGGTTTCGAATGATGTAACCTGAACCTAATGCATGGAGCGTTCAGTCGATGCCGAGCAGGGACACCGTTGTATCTGGGACTGTCTTACTTGGGTCTTTAAATATGATTTTGGAAATTATTGATTTCACGGTCCTTGGCAGGTACCATTGAACGCGGTATGTGCTGTGCCCTGAGTCATTGGACAAAAATATTTTATTTGGCATACCTCTTCCATCATGTTCAATGTACCTCGTTCTCATTTTTTTGGATTCTATCTAACATTCGTTTTACAACATTTAAAACTACGTTTGTATACACAGCATTAGATTAACATTACATTACCTGTATTTCTGCAGGTATGTAAAGACGAGCATGTTGGTATATATGACTGTATATTGTATTGGTGTGCATGTATGTATGTGCATCGTCACGCTAGCCTACCGTACTTTCTTCTTCTCTTTTCTTTCCATTTTTGTTACTTTATTCTGTGAGTATGTGAATATGCATGTACTGTATATGTATGTATGTTTGCATGTGTGTATACTGTATGTACATTACATGATAGATCAAGTGAAAAAAAATGAAATAACAATAATCAACAATATCAATAATATTGAAAGTCTTTTGACCTCCAGCCCCGATCTCATGGAACACAAAGCCTTTGAGGACGTCCATGTTATAAACTGTAGCACATGTACCATGGTTATGTTGTGTGAGTGGATTCAGACCTCAGAAATGACTCAGTTAATGTAAATCATTTCAGACAAGGGCAGAATCACAGCATGTAATTTCAACAGGGTTGTGGGAGCAGGCCATAGGGGGACCACTATGCTCATCACCCTCTGCCACTGCAAAGGTCGGCAAGCCTATAGGTCCACCAGAGCTCTTACATGCGCCGCTCATTTTAATTAAAGGCTTCCACCGGACAAGAGTCAGCAATTAGAGTGTGTCCTGCATGTCCCCAGGGATGTGCCGAGAGGAACTCCCACTCACCTATTAATGTTTAAACTGGCCTAATTGAGTTGAATTATTCAGTGTCACCCGTTCTCTGCAGGTAGGAGCCTCTCTGTTGGTTTGGTCCTCAGGCCCGAGTCCTTATACCTATATGGGCAGCTGCAGCAGCTGAGGTTGACATGTGGGACCGTAAACCTACAGAAACGTTGAACCAGAAAAAGTCAGGACTCATTAAAGGATAGATCCCTTTTCCTCCGTCCTTTGAAACAGGCACTGTTCCATATCAAAATGTCTTCTTCACTTGGTGACCAATTTGATCACTCCCAGTGGGACCAAAGACCAAATGGCATAAAGAAACGAAAAATGTTTCTACCAGAATAACTCAGGAAGCAGAATAAGTTATCATTACTGCATGCAAGGCTTTCCATCTATGCAATTGACTGATATTGATAATAATAGTGGTAAACATTAAAGTCAAAGGATTGCAAAGCATCCCTGCTTTATCAATGTCTATTTTACTTTAAACGTATCTAGTTATTGAGACTACTAATGGAGTCGCCTCCTGCTGGCCAGTAGAAAGACAGTCGTAAGGGTCATATACATTCACTCCTCTCAGTGCTGGCAACTACACCAATAAAAGTACATGTGAAAATGTCCCGAATAATAAATTAAAAGGTTGTTTATAAACACTATGCAAGAGAAAAACTGTTGCAAGTCTAATGTGTGTTCTATTCATGTTGTCATGTTCTAATTCGTATCACATTCGTCCCACCGGAGCTTATGTAACACCGGCATTACAGACGAGGTGTAAATGTGCCCGGGGTTCAGATTGTCCAAGCACACTCGATATACAGTACGTCTCATACTGATCCCAATCCATTATTCACAACATTTCTTCCTCTCACAGATGCAATCAGAACTGGGGTTTGATCTGTTTTCAGAAGAAATCCCGTCGCCAGTCAACTGATTTCACTGCATGTTCTTACTATAACTGGAACCATTTGTAGCACATATCCAGTTTTTTTTTTTTTAAATGCATCTGTTGCAATGTGTCAGTAAAGCCCAGGTTATCTATATTGAACCAAATTCTGGCATTGCTGCTGGCATCCTACACATCCCCATTGTGAAAACAGCAGTTACCTTGGTAACAAGCGCACCACAATGAGGGCAAGATAGGAGACAAACAAATCGTGCTGTGCCGTGGAGGCTGGGGCCGTGTGATACATTTACGTAATCAAGGACATTTACTGTACGAACCCTCTTGCTGTGGTCTTGAGCATCTCCACAGCACCCAAGGATAATATTATTTATATGGACACGTCCTTGTCTCTGTTCCCTTCCACCAGGCCGGCGTTGATTCACAGGAAGCTTTACAGAGTTAAAGCAAAACAATACGTTAAATGATTGATTCTCACACATTAAGTAAGAAAGCTCCCTCAGTGCATCTGTTTTTTCCCTCATTTAAACGTATTTGCCGGTGGCAATCTTGATGGGGTAATTGGATGAGTTTGCTCACTTAAGCCAACACATGCTGCTCTGAGATCCCAGCTGCTAGCTTTATGTGGTAACTGAATTTATAGGATCGCAGTAGATGCTAATTCACACATACATTGGGCTGTGATAAATAAGTAGATTTATATTAAAAGCATGAAATGATATCAGAATCAAAAATACATGAAGCAAACCATAAACAAAACACAAGTTATTATAGAAACTGAAATGAAGATTGAACACTACATACATGTAGTGCAAGGTGAATACTTGGTGTGTGAAATCTCCCCACACTTTAATGTTGTCAGTCCCTAGAACATCACACCGGTCTATTCACCTCCCCATAAAGGTTTCGGGGGCCATAGCAACCCTGATAATTGCTCATCTCTTTGATGAATCAGGGTAATCAGGGTCATGGCAGGAAGTCAGTGTAAAAGCATATAAAATCCAATCTTTCCAACGTATAGCGCAGCTCCTGACATCCAGGCTACGTGTCGTGGGAATTAATCAGCCTTTGGAGACTGTTGTTCTGAAGACAGATTTCCCCCGTGTGATGAAGAGCCCTGATAGCATTATCAAGGTTAATTTTGTATTTCTCAGCTGGGGCTTGGAGACCTTTTAACAAATAAACAAAGCGTGCATTACCAGCTGGGGACAAGAGTTTTAATAACTTCAGCAAAGTCTAACAAATCAGGATAACGGATATTACAGAATGTGTGTTTTGGATTTTCGGATAGTGACCACACTGGGGTCAAAGGTCAGGACACCTCAGCCACTGCAGCACAGATTTAAACCAGTTATATTTTTAAATGCAGCTCTTGTTAGTCCTCCACATCTTCTGGATGCTCAACACTAACTCCCTGGAGTGTCAATTTGCCTTCTTCATTTAGTACAAAACAGTTGCATCAATAATTAGATATAAATCAGTTTATATGTATCCTCTGTTTCCTCCATCTCTTTTTTATGTGTCTTTATGAATTAGGTAAAAAAAAAAAGACCGGTTTATGTCATGTCTATTATACTCAATTATGATGTATTAAATCACATGGTTATATAAACAGCTATGACAATAACAGAAAGGTGGAATTGCAACGTATTTGTTCGTGCCACAAACAAGCTGTCACACCTGATTGCATCTCACAATATCAGGCTGTATCTCAGTAATCAGAAGCTTCCAGGAGGAAGTGAAGTGATTTACAGTCCAGCCTCAGCCCCTGAATACTATATTGGTTTTATGACAGTGACAACATGTAGAATTACTCTGCCATGAAGCTGTAACCTATCACAATGTTTTACGCCTTGACAATTGTTCTCTATATAGTACGAGCTATTTTCTATCTCTGCACACTAGTCTGACGGCATCCAGCTGGATGCAGACTGGAAGCGTGCGTGCATGCCAAGCGTGTTTATTACAGTGTTAATCCCGGGATGATGCAAAGAGAGCCATTCATAGATGCTCATGCATTATAAAACATCCAATAACATTGCAACACATGATGATTGTGCAGTAGATTGTTCCAGTGAGCCAATGGTACCTAAAAATAAAATGAGGGGATGTTGCTTAATGGAGTACAGATGTTTGAAGATAACCTCAGAGATGAGATCCAACATGGTGTCTGGAAGAATACAAATCTGCTGTGACCCTGTCTGTTTTATTCCTCTGAGATGTTCTTCCTCTTGTTATTGCGTTCGGGAGAATCTAACTCATCCTCATCTAAAAGGTCACATTTCCCACTGGTGAACATAACAATAAAAATAATAATGATGATGATAAGAAGAAGAGGGAGAAGAAGAAGATTTCATTTTAATTGGCTCGTATGACATCTTGTGTTAGAGAATGGAGCTGAACTTGCCGCAGGTGAAAAAGGAAAATATTTTTGGCCATGTTCTGGCAATCAGGACAACAAGGGAAGAAAACAATTACTGGGTTTCATGAATGTTTGTTTATCGGTTAGAAATGACTTTCCTGTTTTCTTCCCAGATGCTCATTATAGAACCGTCCGTTCATTCGTCATATCACATGCTATTTAGGCGGGCTGCTCACCGAGGGCAACGTGCCAACACTGAGTCTCTATTCAGACTAAATAATCAGCAGCTTCTTCAGTTTGGCTCATGTAACTCACCCAAACAACGAGCGCATGAGGCCATGTTGTATTTTATAAATATAAAAGACAAAAAATATAAAAAAAATCTTGAATGTTCTTTCGGCTGAAAAAAATAAACTCAGATGTCAAACTGCACTGAGAGCAACAGGCTCCATTCAGAAACATGATTGCTCGCCCTGATCTACATCACTGTGACACTGAATGTGAAGCCCTTTGATATCAATCAGAGAACTGTTACATGTTCTTTGAAAGGAATGAACTCTTTGTAAGGAACTGGTGAATTATATATGAAAGGGATACAATAGAGTGGAGAAGGATCATTTCAGTATTTTTTAAATTGCTCCATGTGTCGAGTTGACCAAGACTGTGAAGCACATTTGGTTCTCTATTGTTGACCGAATGTACTGTTGTAAGTCGCTTTGGACAAAAGCATCTACATGATGAATGTAAATGCGTCCGTGTCCTCAAAAGTCCATGAAAGATTCACAAAGTGATCACCAAGCCTCAGTTAGTTTTCTTCTATCTAGATAACACAAAGCTGTTTCTGTGACTCTAATGCAGCTCTGACTCGGCCGCAGGGCCGGAGGGCCGGAGGGCCGGGGGGCCGGGGGGCCGGAGGGCCGGGGGGCCGGAGGGCCGGAGGGCCGGGGGGCCGGGGGGCCGGGGGGCCGGAGGGCCGGAGGGCCGGGGGGCCGGAGGGCCACTGTCCCACGTTTTGTAACACCTCTGCTCCTGTGAGCTCTCAAAGGATTTCTTCACAGATGTCTGTCTGTAGGATCCTTCAGATGATGCTGTCAGAACATCAATCAGAGCCTGTCAGACGCAGAAACGTACACTTTTAATTGATGGAGTTGATGGACAGTTGCTCCATCAGTTACGCTGCAGCTGCTTTGTGTTTATGAACTATATTGTAATCCGTCAATACCGCACTAATTACAATATTTTTGGTCCCAAGAGTCATTCCGACCGACTCCCTGGAATTTTGGAGGGTGTCGGACAAAGTTGACTTTTGAGCATCAATTGCCTTTATAAAAAAGAGATAAAGTCATCTTAATGTTTTCAATGTGCCCTTTCAAAAGAGATTCACCAAGGAAGAGGAAGATAGACAGAGACAGAGGAAGACAGAAGTCCAAGGAGATGTTATAGAGAATATGTTCAGATGACGTCTCATTGCAGCGGTTTTCCAGGGAGCGAAGCCCCGTGGGTGCTGATGCTCGAGTGTCTCCACAGATCTGCCCTGCTGCGACCGACAAGCAGCTCCTGGTTCCCCTCACGATCGGAGCTGCAGTCATTCAGCTTTTGAGATGACGAATCAAAGGATTCTCAAGCGTTTTCATCACTGTGATGTTTCTCGTGGAAGTGTTATTTCATTGAGACTTTTTGTGTCTGGCAGCATCAGGGAATTAATTCTTCTTTACACTTGTGGTTAATGAACAAGATTTTCTATAATTAGTTTGCATCCCCATTGACAGTAATCGTAACTGAATTTAGGGCTCAGTTCAGTGCTGCGCGATGGATCACTGGACGAGTTGTAAATGTGCTGAAATGTGATTCAGAAAGGTATTTGACTGAATATATTTATCATTAATACTATTTATTTTTTGCTTTTTTCCTAAATCTCTTTAGGAACCTGATGGGAACTCCCAGGATTTTTTTCAGGGAATATGATAGTTAAGTGGTTAGGAACAGTTGATAAATTAGGAAAAGCTGTTTGAATTAATACGCAAAATATTTAACTGTTGCCATTAGGGGTCTCTCAGACGTACATTGATGACATTGTGAAGTAGAGCGGGATCCTGTCAGGTTTATTCACCTTATGTTATTTCATTTTAAAGAAATAGCCGCGAGTAATGCTAACGTGCTAACTGAGTCCGCTCCCCTTACAGCTAACAGCTCACATTATGTGGCAAATTAAATCCCGAGGCAACCGAGGGCTGTTCTTAGTTGTCAAAACAATCATACCTGTACGAGTGTCGGAACAACCTTGTAACATTATATAAATTGAGAATGACTCCGCTGGCAGGCGACCAAATGAACACATTATATAATCTGACCTATACGTTTAGACCTTTTCGGCATATGACAGTGTTCATTACAGGTTTACCATTAAGCAGTGTTTATTGATTTTGTCTGCCACTCGATGGAACCAGCTGCAAACACACACATTAACATATCACCTCGTCAAGTTCGCTGACAAACACTCGACAATTAACACATCCGATGAACACAAAGCAAGATTAACTCTCATTTCCTGTTTTTGATGTTAGTTTGTGGCACAGCTGAATCTAATATTTCCCTCCTTTCAGTCTATTTTGGTCAGTTAACAATGTGACGTCATCACTACAATCAACCTCCCACAGACATGTCATTTGACTGATTGGTACATTTATGATGTTCGTTTGTGCAGCTTTAACACACTCGCAAAGACGCAGAAGAATATACATATAATAACAAGCCAGTGTTGAACATCTCCGCATGCTACCTTTTGAAGACAGTCCCTCCCAGAACAGCTTCTCTTTCCCTGAAAAATGCATGCTTCACTAGTCTTTGATTCTCGTCTGCCAAATGCACAATCCTACGGCCCCAGTGAAGCAGAGTTTCTCCTTCCTGGAATAAGAACCACCAGCAAAGTAGCCCATCAAACATAAAACATTTGAAGTGTTCTTCAGATAAACCCATGACCAGCACAGCTCACTCTCGTCTGACACAGAGACGATGCTGATCATGAAGTGTTATTACTCAAAACAAGCGACGCAAAAACTCTTCCGCTGCAGTATCTCCTTCTCGGAAGTGCTACCTTATGAATAATATGTCGGATTCTTCTGTATTCCTGCTTCTGCAACCCAGAGCTGATAAGCTTCCGTGAATGTGAAGCACCACCCCACACACACACACACACACACACAAGCCCCACTCCACCCCAACACCAATTCTGTGGCAGCTCCACGACAAACTGACGAAGTTGGTGGAGGCAAACACCCCCATCAACGTTTAGATTACAGGTTCACAGCTTGACAGGGTAATTCTACATGTTAATGCTGTTATAAACTTGGTTTATGCAAAACAGAAGCAGGCCGACAGATGAACATGTGTGCTCTGTAAGCAACGCGGAGGCTGACGAGTTTACAAATTACCTGAAGTGTGTATGAATTAACAAGCGGAACCACCTGGACCACCAGATGAGCATCATTTGTGAATGTGGCAAACACAGCGGCAGAAGCTTTCGGTGATTGAACTGGCACGTTTAGAGAATATATCAACTTTACTATTTTCAAATGAGGAGAATCATCTTTTGGGAAACACATATATGTACTATATGTGAAGGTCTGGTTAGGTGGTGCAGACAAGTGTAGAGCTGTAAAAGAAATAAGAAATCTAAATCATTATTTTATGTTGTTTTGCAGGTTTTTGTTGTTTTTAATATTAGATGACATCATTGCAACCTTATAAATTATTTTTGAAATACTTGCATTGGTATTCTTTCATTAGTTTAAATACGTCTTAATGTAACATCATAGAAATAAATCACAAGAAGAGAACAGGGATCAGACTCATCATTTTTAATCATCATCAACACAGGACATTTGGGTCATTAGTAAACACATTGACTTACAGAATGTAAATAAATACGTTCCTTCCTTCAGAGGCCATTGCTGCTTCACAGTATGCTTGTATGTCTGTTTGGTTCATTCGAGCAGCGTTACAGGAAATAAACATCCACTTTGGAAAAACAAACATGAATCATCTTTTCCTAATACAAATACAGCTAACATCCAGTTCGGCTTTCATGTTCAGTTCAGTCAACAGGTTTTTTTGTGGGTCTCCTCATGACAGATGTGCCCAGCAATTTTCGTGCGTCTACGTCAATCACAGTACCGGTAGTCAATTTTACAAATTTTGTAGGTGGCGCTATTGAGCCATGTTTTTAGCATTAATGTACTAAACTCATAAAATATGTAATATTTTTGTCAGGCATGAAGTATTTGGAAAGTGTCGTGATTTTTTGAGTATGTTTAGACCTTCAAACATGCGATGGCGAATTGACAGTTCGTAGCTCCGCCCCTTCCGCCCAGTGTCATGGAAAGTCATCATGACCTCCAATATGTATCGTCAAGGTTTAACTGATTAAATCTGAAATCCACCCGATCATCCCTCTCAGTACATCAAAGTTCAAAACAAGTAATTGCGTGTCACCACTAGGTGGCGCTATGACTGATAATCAATATTTCGAATCAAGTATGATCAGGTCGGGACTCTTATCAAACATGAGGTTTGATAAAGGTCTCATCATGTCATAAAAGACTTGTATTTCCATATTGGGTTGACAGTGAAGGTGTGAAGTTACTGTTTGATCCCAAAATGTTCTGCCAAATCCCAAAATCTGCTTTCATTGTCACTGTATTCTGGTTATTGTCCTTTAATCTGTCACCCGTCTGTACTTCCTGTGAGGAATAAAAACCAGATGAGACATGAATAACAAACACACACATTCAGGCAAATCCTCTACTTTTATCATCTGTAAACACCTCCGACATCATCAACAACAGTTGTTGTTTTGTTTTTTATAAATGTAGCAGGCTGGAACGAGCGATGTGGGATCTTTAGGCGGTTGCTCACTGCCCAGCGATCCATCCTGTTGTTGATTGACAACAGAGTGTTCAAGAGGAGATTAGAGGTGAGATGTTTGTGAAGAGAGGTGTCAGCGGAGCCGGAACATTAAGTGCAATGACGGAAGCGGCGCTGCCAGAACAGCACCTACAGGGGACGGCAGCTGGACTGTTCACTGTGCAGCTCAACAAGAGGTCTTCATCACCAGTTGATGTGAAAGCATTCGGCGTCATCTGCAGCTTTATTCCCTGCAGGCTGTATCCTTTATGAAATGTTTCATTCATATGGTGAGTAATGGGAGACCAACAAATGAAACTGTTTCAACTGCTCAGAATTTTCCTCTCAGATGAGGTCGAAGGTGGAAGTGTTTGGTGATCCTGAACTCCTGGGTGTCGTTGATGAACTGGTCCCTCTGTCTCTACACTAATGGACCTTTTCACTCGGCTCGTTGTACATGTAGAAAGACACCAGTCCTCTCTTTGTTCGCCAGCTACCTATGTGGCGAGACAAAACACAGCAAATAGAACAAGCATGATAATCAGAGTAAGCTGACTTCTTGATTCACATCATCTCACCTCACATTAGCCGTGTTCCCATCAACATGTTTCTACTCGCACCTTACGTGATGTTTCCTTTGTTCTGTGTAACCGTCTGCAGTAACAGAACATACGTGTCCCTCTGATGTCAGTTTAGTGACGTATACTGTGACATATTTCTCTGAGTTGACTCAAGAATTTGTGCAGCTGTAATGATGTCATCAGCCCTTCAGGCTATTTTCATGTCACTATATTCCATCAATGTTGCTAGGTAACCACCTGGCCATAACA